>PISX010012328.1:0-61070 GCA_004024625.1 Mellivora capensis | reverse complement strand
CTTTCTGTATTTTCATTGTTAGTGTATAAGAAAGCCACTGATTTCTGTACATTGACTTTATACCCTGCCACGTTACTGAATTGCTGTATGAGTTCTAGTAGTTTGGGGGTGGAGTCTTTTGGGTTTTCCATATAGAGTATCATGTCATCTGCAAAGAGAGAGAGTTTGACTTCTTCCTTGCCAATTTGGATACCTTTTACTTCTCTTTGTTGTCTGATTGCTGTTGCTAGGACTTCTAATACTATGTTGAACAAGAGTGGTGAGAGTGGGCATCCTTGTCGTGTTCCTGATCTCAACGGGAAGGCTGTGAGCTTCTTCCCATTGAGTATGATGCTTGCTGTGGGTCTTTCATAGATAGATTTTATGAAGTTCAGGAATGTTCCCTCTATCCCTATACTTTGAAGTGTTTTAATCAGGAACGGATGCTTTTTTTTTCATTTTTAGTTACCCTAGTGATATTTTTGAGTGATAATATTTTTATTCTAGAAGTGGATGCCTTAAAAATTCCCCATTCTTAAATCTTAAAATGCAGTGTAGTTTATAATTTATATTTAGTTTGAAGAAACTTAAATTTCAGATAAGCAAAAACCAAGAAATTTAAATGATCCATAGCTCTGCCTCCAAGAAAATAAAAAATTGAGCATTAAACTTTGCTGTATATCTTTCACGTAAATGCTGTATATCTAACCTGTAAATGCATATATACATTTTATTTTAAAAAAATCACAGAATTTCTTTCTCTGTGTGTGTACCTATTGTATGTGCTAAACTTATTAGAAAAATTTATATACTTTTTAACATGTTGGGGGCAGAGGGTAAAGCCATGTTTTGACTTGCTAAAAATGGTGTTGTCAAACAGCCCATTTAGCTCCCTGGTATTGCCACTATACTATACACATTACTTTGAAACCTATTTTTTTTTTTAAATTTTTAAAAATTTATTTATTTGTCAGAGAGAGAGGAGGAGAGAGAGAGCGAGCACAGGCAGACAGAGAGGCAGGCAGAGGCAGAGGGAGAAGCAGGCTCCCTGCTGAGCAAGGAGCCGGATGTGGGACTCGATCCCAGGACACTGGGATCATGACCTGAGCCGAAGGCAGCCGCTTAACCAACTAAGCCACCCAGGCATCCCTGAAACCCATTTTTAAAAAGATTTTATTTATTTATTTGACACACAGAGAGAGATCACAAGTAGGCAGAGAGACAGGCAAGAGAGAGGGGGGGAAGCAGGCTCCCCGCTGAGCAGAGAGCCGGAAACAGGACCCTTAGATCATGACCTGATCCAATGGCAGAGGCTTAACCCACTGAGCCACCCAGGCACCCCTGAAACCCATTTTATTTACTGATCAGAGTATCATGAATATATTTCATGTTAATTAACATGCTTGTGCAATGTTATTTTCAATGGCTGCATAGTTTTTCTTTGTGTGAATGATCTATTAATGATTTATTATTCAGTCCCCTATGATTGGGTATTTGTTTCTAATTTTACAAACTTATTAATCATGTGGATATCAAAATCTTGCACATACATTCTTGCCCTCCTGACTTTCTAAGAGTATAACTGCTGATCCAAATCAAGTGTGTATTTAATTTTTTAAAGTTTTAATTTTAATTCCAGTTAGTTAACCGACAGTGTTATATTAATTTCAGGTATACGGTGTGGTGATTCCACAATCCCATACATCATCCTACATTCATCACAACACACTCCTTGATCCCCATCACCTATTTAACCCATTCCCCACCCTACCCCTCTGGTAACCATCAGTTTGTTCTCTGTAGTTAAGAATCTGTTTCTTGGTTTATCTCTCTTTCTCTTTCTCTCTCAATCTCTCTGTCTCTGTCTCTCTCTTTTTCCCTTTGCTCCCAAGTGTCCACCAATTGATCAATGGATAAAGAAGATGTGGTATATATAAATAAATATACATGAATGTTATTTGACTATAAAAAAGAATGGAATCTTGCCATTGGCAACAACATGGATAGAGTTGGAGAGTATAATGCTAAGTGAAATAAGTCAGAGACAGACAAATGCCATATGATTTCACTCATATGTGGAATTTAAGAAATAAAACAATCAAGTGTATATTTAAAAATCTTGATTGAGATTGTCAAACTGTCTTCCTGAACACAGGCCCATCTTCCCCATAACCTTGTTAATACTTAGCATTTTCATTAACTTTAATCTGGGCCAATCAAATAAAGAGAAAATTGTATCCCTTAGTGGAATACACCTTTTCATATTCTTTTATGCACTGTTAGCTTTTTGATTAAAAAAAAACCCTTATTCTTAATGATTATTTAGGGCTTCTCTATATTAATTATATTGATGGTTTATCTCATACATTGTATTTTCATGGAGTTTTTTTGATATACAGAATTTAAGAAATATATCTTTATCTCTATATCTGTATTAAAACCAGCAATTTCTTTCATTTGGCCTTGCCCTTGGTGTGAGGAAAAGTCTCTTCTCCATCCCAACTATACATGAAATTTATATTGATCTTAAGTTGTGAGAAAGGATTAGCCTGGAGTTTCCCCAGAACATGTTTTACGGACAATAGTTCTGTGGGATATTAATGGGATTAATCAAAAGAAGGATTTTATGATCAAATAAGCTTGGGAAACATAAAGTTTAAGCAAAACTTTCAGGTCTCTTTATTGCAATACTTAATCAGGGGGAGCCTATTCATTGCAATATAATTTGAACTAGCTAAACAGTAGGAAGAGTTCAAATATACATTAAAATCATACCAGAAAATAAATGATGTTTTCTCATAAGGAAGAATACTATGCAGCTATAAAAAAAAGAAGAAGAAGAAAAAGAAAAAAAAAAAAAAAGAGATGAGAATGCTTGCTCCATATGGTAAGAAAGGACATCTGAGTTAAGTTGTTAAAGGAAAAAGCAAGAATAGGTTGTATTATCTATTTTGTGTAAGAAAGAGAACACCAAGATCATATACACAAACCTTTTAAAGACAAGCACAAGGAAACTTTAGAAAGCTCACAAGAAAATAAGAGCGGTGGCTAGAGGGAGAAATCTTTTCCTGATTACCCTTTTACAATAGCTGTACTTTTAAACCACATGAATATACTTCCTATAAAAATAAATAAAACATTTTTGAATGGAAAGCCTCTCAGAGGCTTCATTGTGTTAACATATGTTGCTACTCTCCAAGCTGCAGGTGTTGGTTGCTTATGCAGTTGCCTATAAAATCATTTGAGTTAGAGAATTCTACAAAATTTTGGTTGATCAGGTTCCCCTCCAAATTTACAGATTTTGACATGCCATCTGTAGCATACACTAAATACAACATTTTATAGTCTTGGGTTTCTGTGTGTGTGTATGGGTGTGTGATTTCTGTTTTTTTTTTTAATTAATTCTATCCCCAGAAATGATATTTTCATATCTGGAAGAGCAAGTCACTTCTTATCATTGTTTTTCAGTATTTTGCTGATACCAAAATTAATTCTTCTTGTTTCATCTTTTCTTGAACTATTTTTATCTATTTACTCTTTTTAAATGACTTGCTTTATCGGTTACCTAAACATACTTGTGGGAAGTTTGTGGAGAACTGATAGCTTTATGAAATCATGTAAAGATAGAAGGGTGTTTCCACATTTTGACTCCTGTGAATAATGCTGCTATGAATACCAGTTTACAAATGGGAAAAAAGAGATAGAGAGGAAACTGTTTTCTATATGCTCTTAGATATTTCCAGCATTAGAATCAGGTGAAATGTTTCTCAAATATTCACTTATGCTATTCATTAAAGTCTAATAGCATGGTTTTATAAAAAAGATTTTATTTATTTATTTGATAGAGAGGGAACATAAGCAGGGGGAGCGGGAGAGGGAAAAGCAGGGAGCCTGATGCAGGACTCAATCCCAGGACCCTGTGATAATGACCCAAGCTGAAGGCAGATGCTTAACTGACAGAGCCACCGGGGCGCCCCTAAAATAGCACAATGTTTTAATTTTCTTCATATAACTCCTATTTCTTAATTCAAAGACTTTATTCAAAGTGTTTTAATTTTGTTTCTTCTGTAAAGGAGATCTCTTATACATTTATTTTCTCAAGGATTATTGCTGATAAAAGCTACTTTTTCCTTTAATAGATACTATATTTTAATAAATTTATCTTGGCATTTGTTGAAACAAATATATGATGCTTTCCTTTGACCAATTAATTAAAAGAAATACAACAGATTTCCTGATAGCTTACTAACCTTATTTGCTGGAAAAAGTCATGCTCAAAAACAAACCATTGCTATTTTAATATCATTTTGACTTTTTTAGTGACTTTTAATTAGGATGTTTGCATATATGTTTATAAATGGTATTGGCCTGAAGGTTTCTGGAGTTCTCTTTGTTAGTTTTTCACAATCATATTGTGCCAAGTGTGTATATAACTTAGCAAGTACTTTATATGGTTTTGAGCTCTAGGAGAGCTTATAGGGTGTTTGAAAGGATTTCTCTGCACAAATTTTGATCCCGATGCCTTTCATAAATGTTGTTGTTGGATAGTATTTTCATTCCTCTCCCCTCAAGCTGCATCAATTTGATATTTACAGTTTTGTAGGAAATCATCCATTTTTATCTATCAATTACGCTGTCTAGCCTGGGTGCGCCTTGTGCCCAGTCTAAGAGCAGCTGTCTCTGGAAGCTGATCATGGCAGTTCAAAGGAATCTCAAACTACGGGGTCCCATCTTCCTCAGGCTTACACTGTCCCCTCCAAATTAGGGGCTGCTCTTTTATGTCTTGCCCATGATAGTCCTTGGTGGGGGCTGCCTCTTCCTTGGCTCTGTCTGCACAGTATCTACCAGAAACGGAGTGAAATATCTGGCATTTGTATGGCAACCTTCCTAGTTTCTGTATTAATGTAGGCTTTTCCTTTCTTTTTTTCTTTTCTTTGCTTTTTTTTTTTTTTTTTTAAGTTTCCTCCTCCTCCTTCTTTGCTCACTCTTAATTTCTTTCTGGGAGTCAAGGTTATGGGATTGTTTTTATGCAACCATCTTTCCCTGAAGTGTCGATGTACTTTTCATTCTTGGCTTAACTGCTTTTCATCAACAGCCCAGACAATACCAGGGGCCCTGGGCTGTATCTATAAATGTAGCAGGTGTCAGGGGAGGAGATTAATCATAATAGCTAGCATAAACAATCAGTCCTGGAAACACAAATATGCTGACACCCCTTTGGCCAAGGCCTGGAGCAGCTTGGCAAAGGATCCACATTTCTTTTCCTTCGTTTATTTGTGAAATAATCAAGAAGGTGGAAAATTTGAGAAGTAATGCTTCAGGTACATTTTCTGATATTCCCTTTTACCCTCCTATGCTTTCAGTTAGTTGATTTTCAATTTTCATTATTATTAATGAGAGAAAAAATATGTATCAATATAAAAATTTCAGCTAACTTCTGATGATGGGCTGTAATGTATAAAAGACAAAATGCTGCAAAAAAAATAAAAGCACATTTTTATAGTCTTTCTTACAACTAGTATTTATAGAGAATTATATTAGAGTTAATATATACACTCAAGTTCACGTCCACCAAATTTCCAGGTAATTAAAGTCACGAATGATGCTATTTTCTTGCATTGCCTCCTTTCCCAGTACTATTGGTAATATTTGGAATTCAGAATAGGCATATCTTACTTCTTGCCACAGTTCTACTGTGAAGTTAGGTACATAGAGGTTTAATTAATAGAAAATGATATATGACCAATATTAATAAATGATTCAGGAAAACCAAAATCCCCCCACTGACTAAATCTCATTCATTTGGATGTCTTTCTCATTTTCCATCCTCATTACAGACTTTTTCTTGGCCTTGGTGGTGGGCCCTCTGATGAAAAACTGTGGGATCATTCATCTTGTCCTCGGGGGTATTGCTGTGGAACCTTCTGGGACCACTGCAATCTGACAGCTTGTACAGCATCCTCAAGAGTGGGCTTGGCTCTGATTAACTTTGAAAGCTATGGCACATTCCTCCTCATTTTAGTAAAACAGAGAGGTCGATGTATTTCTTTTTTATACTTCATCCTTTCCCTTGCATTTTTCTCTGCCAGGAGGAGTCCCTTTTGGTCACCCATGAAACCAGTCCATCCATTCCCTCTTCATAGGATTTCCTGGGCAGTGTCGCAGTTCACCAGAGCAGCCAAAGCCTAGCCAGCTTGCACATGTGGCAGCATTCAATTGCAGATGATGATTTTATTACATTAATAATGAGCCCACATCTTCACTTTCATGAATGTTACAACATTAGGATATTTTCTCTAACCGTGCGCTGTAAACATAAGCAGGGGATGGCAGAGGACACTGAAGTAGTCCCCGCAGGGATCTGGGGATGGAGCTAGAAGCAGCTTTTTTTAAAGCTTAGTGTTTTATCTTTAAGTCAGCTGAAAGAACTCACTGGAGTAATCAATTTTCAAAGAACAGATTCATTAACAAAATTATCATTCATTTTTTTAAAAAGATTTTATTTATTTATCTGACAGATGGAGATCACAAGTAGGCAGAGAAGCAGGCAGAGAGAGAGGAGGAAGCAGGTTCCCCAATGAGCAGAGAGCCTGACATGGGGTTCGATCGCAAGACCTTGGGATCATGACCCAGGCCAAAGGCAGAGGCTTTAACCCACTGAGCCACCCAGGCGCCCTATCATTCATTTTTGAAAGATCTACTTATTTATTTGAGAGAGAGAGTATAGGAGCAAAGGGAAAGAATCTCAAGCAGACTTTCTGCTGAGTGAGGAGCCTGACACAGAACTGGATCTCATGACCCTGAGACCATGACCTGAGCAGAAATCAAGAGCCGGACACTCAACTGACTGAGCCACCCAAGTGCCCTCCAAATTATTATTTATGCACACATTATAAACATATGTGTATATGTATATACTCATAGCAGGTTGTAGAAACATGTTTAATGACATAGGAAATCATTTGTGACATGGTAAATGAAATTAACAGATAGTAAGATGTATATACAAATTACTCCTATTATGAAAAGATATTCAATCCTACTTGTAAAAAGAGAAATGCAAGTTTTAACTATAATGGGCAAAAATCTCAAAGCCTGACAATACAGTATCTGTTGGGAAGGCTGTAGAGGAACCGGGACTTTCATACACTGCTAATGAGAATGTAAATTAGCACCATTCCATATGGAGGGCAAATATCAAAATTAAAATGTTATATGTCTTTGACTCAGCAATTTCATTTTTGGAATTTTTTGGCTATAGATAGCCTTGTTTGATATATGTGAAGGCTATCCATGGCTGCGCTCCAGAAAAGCAAAAGGCTGGAGATAATCCAAAGTCCACCCAAAGTGTGATTGGCTAAATAACATTGTACATTTGTAGCTTGGAGTACTGTGTAGCTGAGACAAAGGATAGAGATGCTCTTCATGAACTGATATGGAAATATCTCTAAGATACATTAAATTTTAAAAATAAGATACAGAGTGATGTGCATAAATATGAGCTACATTTTGTGTTACAGAGAGGGAAGCAATCTACATTTGTGTTGACCTGTGTGCCTGTAAGATACCTCAAAATAAACTAAGAACAGTATTTCCCTGGAGAGGGAGTAAGAGACTGGAAGAATATTCATCAAAATGTTAGAGCCTTTCATGAAAGATGAGCATACAGATGATTAAAAAAATTTAGGGATTTTCAGTATACTTCATAATTTGCTCATTTTTAAAAATGCAAAATAAAGTTTTAAATGATTTTCCAGGAAACTGACCAAGTCTGTTGGTAGCATTTTATTGCCCAGAGGTACATGCTTATGGATATAGCAGTAAGGGTTGGAGGTTGTGGAGACTGTCTGGGCCTTATGCTCTACTCAATGTTTGCCACTCCTTCCAGAGACAGCCTTTGTCCCATAATCTCTTAGACCAGTTGGGCAAATTCCAGGTGGGCTGAAATGTAGGAGTCAGCAAGGCAAAATGCACGAGGTTAAGTAAGCATGAGAATGAAGTGGGGTCCATCCATGCTTTGGCTTATTCAAAGGTAAAAACTTATGAATAATATCATTCTAGGCAAAGCTCCATGCCTCAGATGGTAATTCCTAAGGAACGAACTTCTGGGGTTATCCCAAAGGAAAGCAGTTTCTTGAAAGCTTGTAAAAGCAAAATCCTTTGAATAGCATTTAATTTACAGTTAAAAAATATGAAGCATACATTCCAGAAAAAATGGATGAACAAAATCATCTGGTATTATGAATGGTTTTTAAGCAAGCACTCATGCTACTACCACAAGCTCAAGAAATATAATATTGTCAGCCCCTCAAAAGCATTTCTAAGTCACACCCCTTTCCTTCCCATGAGAGAGAATCACGTCTTCACTTTCACGGTGACTACTACTTTGTTTGCATTTATAGTTTGACCACCTACCGATGTGCTCTTAAAGATGTACTTTCATTTTCCTCAATTTGTTTTAAGAGTTTGTAGGAACCAGCCATGTTGCATGGAGCTACATTCTGTTCATTGTGTTAATTACATAGTATTCTGTTACATGCTTGTGCCACAGTTTTTTTTACCCATCCTACTGATGATGGACATCTGGAATACCTCCAGTTTGGGGCATTAAGAACAATGCTGATATGAACCATACTCTAGCTGTGTTTGGGTACACATGTGCATGCATTTTTCTAGAGCAATTACCCCTGGGCAAAACTGTGGGGTGATAGTGTGTGGATAGCTTCTGTTTTCCTGGATACTACAGAATGTTTTCCAATATGGTTTTATCAATGTATGCTTCTTCTAGCAGTCTACAAAGGTTCTCATTGTTTCCTAATTTCACCAAAAATTCTAAATGCTGAGTTGAGTCAGGCTTCTTAACATTTGCCAGTCTAATGGGTGGGCAGAAAGATGTCATTATGGTTTTAATTTGTATTTCACTGGTGATGAATGAAGTTGTGTGCCTCCTCACATATTAACTGGTCATTTGGACATTTCCTTTTTGTGAAGTGCATATTCAAAACTTTTGCCTGTTCTTTTATTGGATTGCCTTTCTTTAATAGTGCTTAATTTAATCCATGTATTAATAAAGAGTCTGAATGATGAATGATCAGGGCTGGAGGTTCAGCATGTAGCCAGAAGGCGAATGCAGCGATCTAAGATTTTTCACAAAACCTTTTTATATAATTAGCTGGCACAAATTATTCATCAGGCAAATTGGGCCTAAGCATTTGCCCATCACACTGTCTGCTGCCAGTCATCTACCCATGCACCCAGATCTATGAATGATGCGCCAGACTCTTCCCATGTGCTTGGCTCTGGGCTAAGCATGTGCCTTATTTACTTTTCTTGATACCTCTATGTGGAATGTTCCATTCAGCTTAGAGGCTTAAATAACTTGACCATGATGACTCAACTAGATAGTGATGTGGCTGGGGGTGGAGCCCTCATTTAACTCCAGACCCCATGTTCTTAACCTAATTATTATACTGCCTTAAACAAAGTTTCCTTCTGGTTTCAAATTTGGGATTATTGTCTGCTGTGGAAATGGCAAGCAGTCCCAGCAGAAGACAATAAATGAAATGCTTAGGTTAAAGCTAGTAAAACTTAAATTCTCTAAAAGTATATCATAAGGCATTATGAAGGATATTGACAAAAAGGAAATAAAGCTTACTATGCACTCGACTTATGTTTGCTTCACAAACATCATATGTGGATGACAAATGCAGATTCTTTCAACTTACTACTGTATCCATAAACATTTTACAAATCTTGAGTGGATAAAATCAGATTTTGTTCTCCAGACTCATTTTTTAAGATTAAAATCATGAAATAAACATATGGTATTGTTTCTCTGATTGACTTATTTCACTTAGCATTATACTCTTGACTCCAACCATGTTGCTGCAAATGGCAAGATTTCCTTATTTTTTATGGCCAAATAAAACTCCTCCGTGTGTGTGTGTATCTCATATCTTCTTTATCCATTCGTCTTCACTCACGTGTGGAATTTAAGAAACAAAACAAATGAGCAAAGGGAAAAAGAGAGAGACAGACTAAGTAACAGACTCTTAACTATAGCAAACAAAATGATGGTTACCAGAGGGGAGGAAGGTCGGGATATGGGTGAAATAAGTGAGCCCTTAGCATGGTGAGCACTGAGTAGTGGATAGAATGGTGGAATCACTCTATTGTACACCTGAAATTAGTTTAAGACGGTATGTTAACTAAACCAGAATTAAAATTAAAAACTTAATAAAAATAATAAAAATTTAAAAATGAACAAATAAAAAGAAGGAAGAAGTTTAAAAAATCATGAAATAAACAATGATGGCAAACCTAAGCATGCTTCTAGTACAGCTGCCCTAAATTCTCATTGCAAGGAAAGAAGATAATCAGCATACTATATCGAGTCTAAAAGGGCTTTCTTCATCATTAACAAGCCTAAGACAGCAAAATGTTTCAGAGTAAAACTTTAAAAACTACTATTTCTTGGGCAAGACTCCAGGGATCTGTGTAAATACCTTTGTTTCCACGTTAAACTTGGAATTTGCTGGAAGATAAACGGACTGTATTTTGAAACAAAACTGTAGGAAGGTAAGCAGACTTGGAAAAAATCACGAGAACCAAGTCAAAGACAGTTTCTAAGCAGCTTACAGAATGGGCTTTAATTGAGGGGCTTTCATTTTTCCCTTCTGAGTGAACCTTCTGGCTCGAACACGTTCATGGGCCCTGTACTGCTTGGAAAGCTATGTTCTTTCTCCCGCTGAGACCCCACTCAGGCTTGTAGTTTCATTTGGAAGAATAATTTTCAATGTCTCCTTCTAGGCTGAGCATTAATCCCCCCACTGCTTGATCGATTAAATCCCACTGCCTGTGTCTGGGAGGCAAAGCCTGGGCTTTATGTATTGCTTTCTGGCAAGCCCCATTGCCATGCTCCGTGGAACTCTCTGCAGCAGGCTTTCAGACCCTCAGATCTTGGGGGCCAACAGGTAGTGTCTCATGTTACCGCCTAATGAGTTTAAAGGCCTGTAATGATTCTACCGCTATCTGATGAATTTGGTTCGATAACAGTATCTTACCTTTCGTATGGCATTTAATAGCTTACAAGGCAAGGATACATTATCTCGTTTGCACTTCACAGCAGTTGTTTATGGGAAACAGTGCTTATCACTTTCAATTTAACAGTGAGGGGGGGACTGTGATCCTTGCCCGGAGTCCTAGAAGTAGTAATGGCAATCTTGTTATTAAAACATAGATCATCTGATTATTATTAACGTCAGTGTTCTCTTATGATTCACATAATAAACCCGAGATTGGAGAATTACAGAGAACTGTCAAAGGACCCACAGATCAATGTGCTCTGAGCCCAGGAAACTGACAGTGATAGAAATGTCACATTGCCACTCACCTGAGCAGAACAAAACGAAGAATAAGCCATTTCAGTGTCGCCTCTAGGAGAAGTCCCAGAGAAAATTGCCAGGATTTCTTTGAAATCCCTTTAATTCGATCAGTCAGGGCCCCGAAGATAAACAGGCCTGCCTTGTAGGGAAACCTGTAACTCTTAAGGTCTCATTGTACTGGCCTTGCCTTCCCATGCATTTTGAACATGTATCTTATTTCTCTACCTAGAAAACCCTGGAAGATAGGTGCTGTGGCTTGGCTTCCAGGGTGCCCAGAGGCACACCCTGAGATAAAGATTCAAGTGCTAGTGACTTCGTTAGAAGGAGAAAGAAATGCCGGTAGGGAGGAAGGCAGTGGTACAGAGAAGGGTGCATCAGCAGGGGTGACTGGAGCTTCCCCCCGAGACAAAACCTTGGACACAGTGTAAAACACACTCCTCAGAGACATCCCACCTGTGGGGTGAGGGAGCTGGTGTTCATACTCCAGCTGCTATCTGCTGTTGAGAGCTGCTAGGAGCAAGGATAATTCCCCCACCTTCTGGCATGCCTGACAAGAGGGCAGAGCAGCGTTCTGTAGAACAAACTCCCAGGCAAAGCAATGCAGACACTGGTGGGATAGAGTCGTGGTAACCCGCTGGAGGATATAGAAGAACACTTGGATGGTAGGCTATAACAAGATCCAGGTCTTAAATTTTTTACATTTTCACTCAAAGTCCAGAGTAGTATTTGGGACACAAAGAGTCCCTTAATAGTGATGGACGCATCAACCTAACATCAGACTGGTTATGAGAAATGCTTATAGGTAGACACTAAATTGTAACCAACAAAAGAACATGGAAAGAAAGAAAAGAGTAAGAAAAGACAAAGAAGGCATCACCGGGGAATCATCCCTACTCACACTTTCTCGTAGATCTTGTCGGGATGTTCGGGCCATTCAATCATGCACACGACTCTGTTGGGCATGGTCTCTGTGGTTGAGTAGTAGCCCTGGGGGAAGGCCAGGAGAAGAGCCAGGACCCAGATGACACAGATGACCACCTTGGTGGCTGTGGCTGAGAGCCGGGGCTGAAGGGGATGGATGATGGCCATGTACCTGGAACAGAGAAGAAAGGACAAATTTCTGATTTGGTCACCAAAATTTGCATTGGAGATTAGCATTGTGCCTACCAACGAAAAATTCCAGGGAGGGGCGCCTGGGTGGATCAGTGGGTTAAAGCCTCTGCCTTCGGCTCATGTCATGATCCCAGGATCCTGGGATCAAGCCCTGCATCGGGCTCTCTGCTCAGCGGGGAGCCTGCTTCCTCCTCTCTCTGTCTCTGCCTGCCTCTCTGCCTGCTTGTGATTTGTCTGTCAAATAAATAAATAAAATCTTAAAAAAAAAAAAAGACACTAAGTGTTTAAAAAAAAATTCCAGGGAAACATTTAACATCCGATGACTTTTACGACTATTTTCTGATCACCTTTGCATATTCTATCCTTAAATTTTATGACTCTTAGGACATAGAGCCCCAAAATCCATAAGAAAAGACAACCAGGTTTTCAAATATCTAGAACCCATCTAGCAACATTCTAACAGAGTTTCATTATTAGGATGCTCATGCTGGGGACACGATAACCAAATATAGATCAGAGGCATACGGCAGAATTAGAAGGACAAGAACAATGTTGTCAATTTATTCAATATAAAGACTATCTGTATCCTTCTTGGATTAAGGAATACTGTTGATAAAAATAGTGGTTTTTTAAAGTTCTTATGTGGCAATTTAAAAGGCTAGCAATCTTATGTCAGTCTCTACAATTTGAGGGGTAATGAAGGTGTATATGAGAAAGGAGTAGCCTAACAGAAAACACCAGCTCCTGGTGAAATCTTCATCTGTTCTTTGAACATCTAGAAGTCAGTGTGTAGCTAACAATGCATGCCTCGTGGGGAGAAAGACAGTCTCCTCCTGCTGAGACAGACACACTTGGGTATATTAAAGTCTGGGGTGGGGGGTGAAACCTCATTCACAGGAAGGGGGAAGCAACGTGAATGATGACTCAGGACTTGGAGCCACTCCCTCGTGTCCTCTCATCTGGAATGGAGCCCCGAATGAATGTGTCCACACGTTTGGATTTGTGCCACCTCTGAAATGTAGCAGAGATCTTAGGAATAATAAATATTCCAATCAGCATTTGCTATCAATTATAATCACATCAATTCTGCATCCTCCATTTTAAAAGGCATCTTGCTCTGTTTATTTTTTCTTGTAAAGTTTATGGATCCATCCCTTAAAATATGCATTCTTTATCAAAGCAAAATTATGCTCACACTGCCTTTGGGGTTTAAATATTATTGGACAAAACCTTACATTTGATTCTCTGATATGCAGGTATTTCTGGCTTCTATGGGACAGAATGGCCAATGGAATCTTGGGAAAAGAGCAGACAAATACCAGCCCAGCTGTCAGCTGGCTGCGCATAATTCCACATAATTCTTTTTCTACACCCTTTGGACTCCTAGGATCTGTAGGCCAGAACTGGGACCACGGTTACAATTTACTTGTAAAGCAATTTCGTTCAGCATGTGCACTACAAATTCGCAACGGGCACCTGCTGCACACAGAACACAGCTTTTCCTTCTCTGCTCCAAGCTCCTCATTTCTCTGGGGAGAGCAGGCGCATAAATAAGCAACCACAAAACACGACAGTAGGATATGTGACCTCAAGTGGTAATCCGATAAACGCCTTAGAGCCCCACAGAGGCAGCAGCGGAAATCAAGTCTTGGAATGGCAGGGGGCCTGTTGGAGGCGCTTGAAGAGGTGTGCTTAGCTGGTTTTGGGACAAGTCTGCTGGGCATCCTCCTTAAAGGGGAGGAAGTGTTCAAAGCCTTCCTCTCTTCCCTGTGCTGTGATTAGATCTGACTCCCCGTCCGGGAGCTTTTGGGCTCAGTTTTCGTGAAGCCTTCTTTGAGTGATGTTTTATAATTCTAAACTTTAAAGCACTTTTCTCCACATTTTCTTCCTAGCCATCTAGGCTTGCTTCTCAAGGTAAGCCTAGGTACGTCAGGTCAGCCTTCAGATACATGATCAGAAATGATAACCTTCAGGAAGAAACCTCACAGAATCTTTTCCTTCTGTCTCTTTCAGAAAGATGGGCAGGTGGCCTAGAATTCAGGAGTGAGTGGAATTCAGAAGAGACTTGGAACAGATATTTTGGTGAGGGTGAGCGGTAAGCCATAAATCTTCTGACAAGTTTCCTCGGTTGAGTTGGTGGCCATAAAGCCCATCATTCAGTTGTTGTCTAGAGCACCAGACGGGGTAAAGCCAGCACCAGAGGGGCAAAGAAAACTCTCTAAATGCCGTGAATCAAGCCCTGTGTGTCTCCTTTAGATTACCCCAAAGGGCCATAGCTGCTTCCAAGGGAGATCCGCTAAGCCATAGACCTAATGACCTTCCACCCTTGGGGTGGTCTCCTGAAAAGGACCCCGAGATATCTTGATTTCCTTCCTGGATCTGCCTCTTTCTTGCTGCCTAAAGCCAATGAAGCACTGGTTTCCTCTTCCGTCGTGGAGTGGCTGTGGACAGGGAACCCAGAAGCAGAGCCAATGGAGGTGAACTGTGCAGCCACTAGTGTCCTTTCCAATCTGGTGGAGGGCTGAACCTGGATGGTCATTAATGAAGTTTGCATTAATTGTAGGCTGGCTTACTGGATCACTTCCCAGAGGCAAGATCTTTCCTCTACCAAGCTGGACACCTAGCCACGCAGATGCCTTTCCTTTCCAGTGCCATCCAAGCTTCTGCTCTCACTGTAGTTGTGCATTCTCAGGCTCTACAGGAGCATGACGAGACTGCACAGAGGAGAATGGGCTAATTACATTGTCCCCTTTTCATATTATCTCAAATGCAAGATTTTAATTTGCTTTTAACTCAGGATAAGCATTCAGTCTTAAATAAACGTACCTTAACTCCCATGCCGGTGCCCCAGTTGACGATACGCCATTCAGAATCTAATGTGACTGGGGCTTAAGGGGGAACTGCATCGGCATATTGGTACTATAGCTTCAAATGGGCTGCAGATAGCCATATTTTACCTTTATTGCAAAAATTACAATTTGGGAGCCCATTTCAGTTAACGCTGCCAGTTCTTGAGCGGAGGAGCCATTTCAGTGACAGATGAAAGTGTTACCCACATAAAGCCAGAAAGAATACAAAAGCTTGGCCCTAAAAAAAAGTATGTATTTTCATTTGTTCAAAAAAGAGCCATTTATAAATCTCTCTCTATGCCTTTCTTCTTTTTTACCTTTCTCCCTTCTTTCTTTGGCAATCCTCACTTCTGGAGCTTTCTTATTCACCCCAAGAAGCATGTCCTGTCCATAGACGGATGCATATTTTCTTTCCCGCTGACCATTCCTAGCTTGGATTCCATTAACATACATTTATATATTTATTTGTAACAGCCCTGAACAATTCTTGCTTATTCAGTTATGACTTATCATGGAGCAAGTGCTGCAAGCCTTAGGAAAATGCATTCAATAAATATTTATTGACTGCATTGTGCTCAAGAGACCAGAAGGCAGTCAATGAAATGTCTTCCTGGTTTACGCATTAATCATCAGGCTGCCAGAGACAGGGGTCCGGGGGACTGTGTGGGATGTGGATTACATTCTCCACCTCAGGTTGCTGCAGTCCCACGGAGGGTCGTCCGCTTTGATTTGAATTGTATGTGGCCTCCCAGCTCAAACACCTGAGGCGCTATCTTCCTCTTGCATGATCGTGCTTTATAAAAAGAACTCTCCATAGAGTCTCTGAAATCTGGCAAAGTATAAGGCTACACATTTTTTTTTAAAGGCACAGTGAAGCAATCTTATTGTGAAAAAGAATTCCAATCTTCTGATAGGCCCCAGTATCCTCATAATGTCCTCTTATACCAGCCCTAAGTCACCGGCAGAGAGGATGTCTTTACTCGGCCGAGAGATCTCACCTCCCAGGCTCTGCCTCCAGTACCTGTCCCTACCCTCCCTCATCTCCACTCACTTCCTCCCAGGGTGGTTTCCATCTAGGGGCTACATCCAGGTTCAAAGGATGAGGAATAGTGACCCCTGAGAGCATAGCTGCTAGAGTCTTGCTCAAAGGCCAGAGAACTTTTTCTGTAAAGGGCCAGATGGGAAATATTCTAAGTTTTGTGGCCCACAGAGTTTCTGTCATAACTACTCAACTTTGCCTTTTAGTGTGAGAGCGGACAAGGCAACCGTGGAGTGTGATTGTGTGCTGATAAGACAATTTACAAGTCTTCTTTGACAGCAATGAGTTATAAGCAAACAAAAGTATATGTTTAACGAAAAATTGCAGGTCTGATTTCGGCTTTTCATTAAAATCAATGATGAATGTGTGACCTGCACAAAGGGATTGCAGACATTTACCTTCTATGGAGCCTCAGTGTTACCACTGAACATGTGAAAACCAGACGATACCAATTGAATGAAGGAGCAGCATCCACACCAAAAAAATTAGTAGTTAGTTTAAGCCAAATGTGTCCAAAGCTGTTGACATATACAGTGAAAATAGTGTGTTTGCCCATTACGTTGTGAAGCATGACTTTTCATTTAGATTAAGTGACCATTCTAAATTAATTTCACTAATTTTCAGTTCTAATTTTTCTCGTGCATCTGCAAAAGTTCAAGTGATGCTATGAGAGTCTTGTCTCGGTTAGCAGAGGAATTGGCAAGCAGCTAAATGATTCTATTTTTATATCACTGTCATCAGATTTTTCAAATAGGAAATCAGGTAGTTTCAATAATGGTTCAATTCTTTCATAACCTAATTCACGGAATCAAAGTTTTGGGAAGTAGAAAAAAACTGACATTGTGAATATTATCATGAATTCATTTCAAACTTCAACAGTGAAGATAAATTGTTTTGTTTTGATATTAATATGAATACAATGTAATAAAATAATGTCCTTATTAAATTAAGAAACCTATGGAACAGAGATATACTTGGAATAGGTTAAGAGACATATAACTTGCCAAACAAGCTCTGGTATTTTACCAATTATAAAATAGAAGCTGAAGTCGTTGAAATTTACAAAAATTTTTGTAGGTGCAGAGTAACTAAACTAGTTTTCTTCTATTTTGGTAGTAAAGTTGATGTTGAATACAAAAGTATATTGTAATAGGATTTTGGAAGTGTTTAAGCCTTTGACAAACTGTTTTGTGAATTAACCTACGGGACAGCACTAAAGTTTTTGCACCTGAGTCTTCTAAGTCTTGGTTGCATTTTGTTTAGTTGAATACCTTTAATGCAAATATCTTTTTAAAAGGTTTTATTTATTTGAGAGAGAGGAAGCATGAGCAAGGGGTGGGGCGGAGAGACAAGCAGACTCCCTGCTGAGTGCGGAGCCCGATGCGGAGCTCCATCCCCAGACCCTGACATCTTGACCTGAGCCAAAGTCAGAACCTTAACCACCTGAGCCACCCAGGTGCCCCTTTAATGCAAATCTTTTTAATGGAGCATCCCAAAATATGATCTTCTGAAGCTTTTAGAAAATTATAATTTTTGAATACAAATCTGGTAAACAAAAATGGAAATTTATCCCCATAAAGACAAGAGAGGTACTGCACAAAGTAAATGATAAAGCTTTAAGGTGTGCACAATTTAATTTTGGAATTCTTGAATTGCTCTTAAGAATATTTTCACTTGTGGGAAAAATCTTTTGATGGATCTGTATTTTTTAGTAAATAATTTGCACTCTCTCTGAGAATGGACTGTTGTGAAACTGGGGTGGACTATAATTTCACTGTATCTAAATTGGGTAAAACATTAAAAAGAAACAGAGAGACCACTTATTTACTAACTTAGACAACTTAGTTTTTTCTCTTAAATCTATCTTTTTGTGTCTTTGTGCTACATTCTGGATACTAAGTTTGGATTAATCTTCCAGTTCATGGACTTTCTCCAGCAAATCTAATCTACCGTTAGACCTATTAACTTACATTTCAACTCTTAGTATTTTTCATTTTTATAATTTTGATTTGCTTATTTTTCAACATGCTTGGTTATTCTTTATATTTTTCACTTGCTCCTCATATTTTCAAGCTTCTTGTTTATAGCTTTTTAATTTCTGTATACATAACACACATAGTTTATATTCTGTCTCTATTAACTCCAATAGCTGAAGTCTCCCTGGGTCTGCTTCTGCAGGTTCTCACTCACATTGATCTGTTTCATTATCTGTTTCATTTTGACTGCATCCTGCTGATTTACTTTGGAACTTTATCTGTGAG
The DNA here is from genome assembly GCA_004024625.1 of Mellivora capensis. NCBI lineage: Eukaryota > Metazoa > Chordata > Mammalia > Carnivora > Mustelidae > Mellivora > Mellivora capensis. The sequence goes on along the minus strand of PISX010012328.1, from coordinate 42,445 downwards.
AATTCATTGATATCTGGGTGGAAGGTAGGTCCCTTCCGAGATTTGCAGTAGTTTCTGCCAAGAACCTGGGAACACTTCCAGGCTGGGACCACTGTGAACTAGATTTCTGTGTGGGATTTTTTTTTTTTTTAGATCAATCAACTGATATGAATTTGGCCCGCGTACCCATGTGTGTGCTCCTTTTCTGCTGCAAACTTTTAGAATATATATATTTTTTCTGTTTACTCTAAGGTTAGAGATGAGCAATTTTCCTTATGGCCCCTGGAAGGGTAGGCATTTATTTGCAGATCTCTTTTTTTACTGAGGGAGTAGCTCTTTGCTTCTCAACTTTAAGAAAACTTACCCTGTTGGACAACCGAAGACAGGAAGGTCTTAGGCTTTGAATCTTGTTTCCGTACCTTACCTTGCGAGTCAAAGTCAAGATCAAATACCCTCCAGACAAAACCTAGCTTTACAACTCTGTCCAATAATTAGAATTTCTGCCCTCGTTTAAAATTTGACGTTAATATTCCTGACTTTCTTGCAAGAAAATGAATGCATTTACGATGTTTGCATGCATGTGTAGTATCGTATCCAGAATTTCTTAGTTAATTTCAAGATCGTCAACTGTGATATCTAGTCTACCATATGGCTGAAAGCAGAAGTTCTGAACTTGTTTTTTTTGTTTGTTTGTTTTGTTTTATTGTTGAATTATTTGGTGTAAACATTCAAAGAATACAGGAGGGGATAAAGGGAACACCTCTCTCCTACCTCTGTTCCCTTAGAAAAACACCTAACTAACGTAGTGAGCATTTGAGAAGGGCCAGGTTCCATTCTATGTGCTTTCTGTGTATGAACTCATTTTACCTTTCACCAACTCTTTGAGGCAGGCTGCTGTCATGACCCCCAATTTCCAAATGAGGAAATAGACTCAGAGAGGTCAAGTAACTCATCCACCAAGTGGTGGGGCTGGGTTTGAACTTGGCAGTCTGGCTACAGGGTCTCTGCATTGTGCTCCCCCCGCCCCCCCGCCACCACCCACCCCCTCTACCTTTTGTTTTGCTTTTCTATCATGGCACTCTCCAGGACTCTCAGACCTACTGCCAACAATGGGTGAGGTCTTCTTTTCTCTACACATATAAACTTGTATATTCATGCCTTTTTAAAAATTGCTTTTTTATTCATTCATTCAATAAACATATGTGATCTCCTTTGATGTGTCAGGGAAGGGCTCTATCTCCCTGCTGTGAAGGGGTCTGTCTAGAGGGAGAGGCTTTTACCTGTCTTGTAGTGAGATGAAATGTGCTGTGTACTGCAGGAAAGTTACAATGTGCAGGGGGCATTGAGCAGCCAGGATGCCATTCTGGCTTGGGCACAGAGGCCAGGGAGATTTCCCAGTGGAGGTGGTATTTAAATGTGATCCTAAAGGATGAGTTGGTAGGTACATCTATACAGAGCTGTATGCCACATACTTTCTCACAGGAGGCAACAGCAGATACAAAGGTCTGGTGACCTAAAAAGAAATGGCTTGTTTATAATCACTTCTAACATTTTATAAGATGCTTCTCAGGAAGAATCAAGTAATGCATCTTCTATGCTTTGGAATCCCTGACTGGCCTGGTCCAAGATAGCACTGTGGGGACCACTCACTGACTTAATGTCCCCATCTAGTAAGCAAGAAGATGTTGGCCTCTGAGTTTGCTCCTTGCAGATGTTGATGGGAAAACAAGGATAGAGGATTGAGTGAGGAACGATGCAGTCCTGTGGTCTCTGTTGATGACAGTGCCCAGAGGGAATGCTAGCCTCCAAGGGAACATAGGGAAGATGCTGGGACCAGAGCCCAGGAAAGACAAACATGCTTTCCAGAAAGTAAACATTCCTCAGGCCTGTGTTTACAGACCACCCCGTGGCCTGTCCTGCTGGTGATGTTGGGTGACAGTTCGCACTCTCAAAGCTGGAGACGTTGCTGCCTGATTTAGGACTTTCCTCTTCCCAGGGAGTTCTCTACACAGAACATACCTCTTCTCTTCTCCCCCACTTGCTCTTCCTGCTTTTTCAGCTCCTTAATCTCTCTCAGAGTGATTTCTCAGAGTGTCCGTTTTCTCCTAGTGAAGGAAGGACATCTTTGTAATTCACATGCCCAGAGGCCACGCAGTGTCTTCTCAGAGGCCCAGCGCCTAGCTTACGCCCTGGGACCCGGAGCAACACACACTTCAATGGCCCAAGCCTTGGGTGCCACTGCCTGGATCCGTGGTCAGGTGCCCAGAGGGACTCACATGGCAAAAGGCCAATGAGGCTGAGGCGTCAGCTTAGCAGCTGTAATCTCAAACGGAAGAGCTCAGTTCACAACTTGAATAGTATTTCCCGGGAAAAACACAAACAGGAGCAGTAGCGTTCATTCCCTACAGTCCCCAAGCGTGAATTCCACTGAGACATTTAAGTATGGCCGGCACTGAAACGTGATGTCACAGACCAGTGAAGGGGCACTGATCTTTGGCCAACTACACAGCAGACCCTCTTAGGGTTTGCTGGAATGAATGGGCTCCCTGCACCAGACCCCAAGACTCCGCTTTCCTGGGAAGAGGAGCCCGATTCAATCTCTCCCTGTCCCCCGATCCCCCCCACCACCAGGCCTCCCCCTGCACTCAGCATCCCATTTCACTGCTGTTTTTGCAAATCTCATTTCTGACAATCATTAGAGGCCCACTACAGAGCTATTGTGATGCCAGGATCTGGTGGGCTGTTGTCAGAGGACAGGACACACGGGCTGTGAATGTGGGGACTGCATGGGATAAAGCACCTTCACAAGGGAGAAGGAGGCATCTGGAGACAGCAGGGGTTGGCAGGACAGGGGCTTGCGGAGAGAGGCCCAGGTACGTCATCTGACTGGCCACAGCCCACCACCTCTCATTTCCTGAGTTCTCTCTCCAGCCTTCCTCTCTGGCCTTCTGAGAGGGTGGTTGTTCCCTTGGGACATGTGGGTCTGAGCTCCATGGGTTTGGCTCTCACTTCCTTCCCATAGAGCCCAGAGGCCTTGGCATTGACCCTTACTGGTGCTGCACAGTAACAAAACCCAAATTCCCTTGGACTAGAAGTCAGAACTGAGTTCCAGTTTTTTTTAATTTTTCGGCACTGACTGGTGTGAGCTTCTGGGAAATCTTTCTCCTCTCCGACACTTAGTGCCCTTATTGGCAAGCAGTTTCTACAGATGTTCCGTGAGGTCTGAGTGCAGGTTTGGCTGTGAGTCTTGTCCCAGAGCTGCCGCTGCTCCCAGCTCCCAAAGGCTGACCCTCTTTCACCCCTGTCCTGCCTCACAGGACCTCTCAGCCGGTGGCTCTTAAAGTCCCCTCACTCCCATCAGAAAGGGTCACACTCATAATAGGGCTTTCGTTTTTCCATCTTGTGTGCTCATTGTGAGGATCAAATAAGAAAGTATAAATTAAGGGCTTATAATTACTAGAGAGGCATTGTTAGGCGAACTCCCCAGACAGGCCCTAGAAAGACAAGCAAAAAGGTAATTCATCCAGGTGTGTTCTGCCATCTCTGGAGCTTTTGAGAGATCGTGGACAATGGGGGGGGGGCAAGGAGCGGGGGTGGGGGCAGGGCGGGGATGGATGACAGCATAGCAGAATGCCTGCCTAACTCTCTAGAGAACCTGTGATGCCCACACTGGCTCAGGCAGGGACCTCAGCAGATAAGGATGTCCTAACTGCCAGTTTATATGGTCCCTCAGGGGAAATTGATAGGTCAACCATAGCTCATGACTAGAAGCCACTCGGGCCATGGATCAGGTAAGTGTGTCCATGATGCTTGCACACTAAGAGCACACGGGACCTCAGTGACCATGTAGGCTGTTAGGGTGGGGAGGGGGATTAGAGGTTGTTTAGTCCAGTCCCTTCACTACACACAGGAGGACACCAGGCACGAAAAATCAAGGTCAAGTTTAAGGCCAAGTTGTGGTTAAAACCAGTGATGGCTCTGGAATTTCTATATTGGAAGGGCTGAGGAAGAAATTGGGTTGAGGGAAGGCAGGGGGATTTTAGATAAAATGGAAAAGTGTCACCTGTTTAGATCAGCAAATAGGAGAGAAGAGTTTGTGCAGCTGGGAGAGAACTAAAGCCACTCTTGGGTGCCCACACGACTTCCTGCCCAAGAACTCTGTTCTCCACTAAATGTGGCCACCTGAACATTTTTAGGTGTTGGAGGAAGAGGACAGGTCCTCCTGTGTCCACAGCAAAGACCCCACCCTCTGGACTAGGCAGGCCCACCCCTGCCCCTGCCAGGGTCACAGGGAAGCACTTGCGAGGAGCAGGATGGAGTCCAGCCTTGGCAATGGACGCTCACTGTAGAGACACCTGCTCTTCAATCTCGTGCCCAGATTTAGAAGATCAGGAGAGTGATTTCTAGCAACAAACTCATTAGTACCAACCTCTATTAGCAAAAAAAACAAAAACAAAAACAAAACAAAAAAAAACCCAACACCAAACCAAAATAAAACAAAAAACAATTTGGAATGCTGACCAAATTCATTAAAATGGAATTTTCCTGATAATGGTAACTGTAAACAGAAAAGACAATGATTTATGCCCAGCTTTGCAATGCCCTGGGAGAGGATGTGTGTGAAAGGATTCTCTCACTCTCCCACTGAGACTTGAAGGGCTCTGACCTTCTGGGACTTTCTCTGTGCCTAGGCGACAGGTGTCCCAAACAGATTAAAGATATTTGTTTGAACAGCTTCAATGGCTGTTTGTTTCATGACTACCCAGCCAGGTCCGAGGTCTCTCTTCCCAATGTTTGCTTGCTTGCCTTCTTCGTTCCCTTTTTTTTTTTTTTTTTGTCTATTTACTCTGAGTTGTTGCAGTTCCCTGGGTGATTGGCTGACTGACCAAGATGGCCATGGGTCACTTCAGGAGCTAGTGTCTTAAAAGGAGCTGGATGGTTTATATTCTAAGTGGCTCCTGGAATCTCACTGCAGCCCTGTTACCAAGGCTGGTTCCCCACCTGAAATGAAAAACTTTGCTTCAACAGATTTGATTTTTTTCTTTTTCTTTTTTAACATGGTGGGGACAAAATGCAGAAAGGTTGTTCTGATATCAAGTAGCATACAGATAATTACTTCTCCATCCCCAAACCTTCTCCCCTCACTCAACCCTTGTGTCTCTCTCTCTGGCTTCATCTTTAAGGGAGGGTTGGTGATGATGTGAGGAGGACAGATAGGGTAAGGTCCAGGTAGGGAATGGTGGAATCCATTAAAACACCTGGGATAATGGTTTGATTTCTACTCATGCCAACATGTCTTTGCTGTCAAGTCTCATCCATTTACAACTGTTTACTTCCAGTGGGTCAGACACCATCCATTCCTCCTCTGGGAAAGCAGTGCCCCCTTCAGAGTCTCTCAGCACAGTATCTTTTATATCAGATGTCCAGTTCATCATCCTCTGGTATATGATACCTAATCACTGTCCAGACCAGAGCCAGCTGGTGGACCCACCCAAACTCTGGTTCTCTCCCTGTTCAGTAACAAAGACCTTAATTTGAGTCATGTAAGTTCTGGCCAAACAGATATAAGTAGAAGGTTGTGTAAGAGTTCTGGAAGAGATGGGACGCCCGGGTGGCTCAGTTGGTTGGACGACTGCCTTCGGCTCAGGTCATGATCCCGGAGTCCCGGGATCGAGTTCCACATTGGGCTCCCAGCTCCACGGGGAGTCTGCTTCTCCCTCTGACCTCCTCGCTCATGCTCTCTCTCAAATAAACAAATAAAATCTTTAAAAAAAAAAAGAGTTCTAGAAGAGAGTACTTTTCTCCCTTCTCTCAAGCCCTTTTTGCTGCTTAAGACATGGGTGCAATGATTGGAAGTTCAGTGGTCACTTTGGACCACGAGGTAATGTGAGAATGGAGGCCACGCATGGGAGAGCAAAAGGAGGAGGAGTCTGGGTGTCTGATGGTTTCACAAAGCAGTCATACCTGTTCTCCTCTGGCTGCTGCCTTTCAGGTAAGTCTGGCATTTGCAGGCCTCTGGCATCCTTACAATGTCAACCTGCCTCTCTCTGGGATTATTTTATGTAATAGAATAAACCTTTGTGTGTTTAAAAATAGTAACCAGGCCTCAGTTACTCTTAGCTGTTGTGAATTCCAACTGACACCAGAATTTAGCACTTGTAAATAACAGAAACTAGAATAGGCCAAGCAAGCACTATGGCAGGGGCTGGGGATGCAGAGGCTGGGGTCATAAATACCACCCCTGACCTTAGGAAGCTCTAGTCTTATGAGGGTGAAAGATGGTAATCAACTAAACCTACAAATAAATGTCCAATTATAGCTGTAGTAAGAAGGGCCATAACATTATGTAAAAAAGGGTATCTGGATAGCCTTGAGGGTCAGGAAAAATTCTCTGAGGAAGTGACATATGGGCTGAGACCTACAAGGTGAGTTGGAGCAGGTGGGTGAAGAGTGACATGGGAGTGGAGTCATTCCAGAGAGGGATAGGGAATAGCCATGTGCATAGGTCTGGGGTGGGAGAGAGAATGGTATGTTCCAGGTACGGGAGCACAGGGAGTGAGAGGAAGAATGGTGTGAGATATGATAATAGTTAGTACCACTAGGTGCTTACTCTGTACCAGGAGCTATTTTTAAGGGCTTTACATATATGAACTCTTCAACCTTCATAACAACCTAAAGAAGAATGTGTTATGACCTACATTTCACATATGAAGAAACTGAGTCACAGAGAGATTAAGTAATGCGCTCAGGGTCATATCGTTCCTAAGCAGTGTGAATATCCAGGTAGCCTAGTTCCAGAGCAGTGGTCAGGGTAGGGAGGTGTCTTTACCCAGATGGGAACCAGAAGCCATTGCATGTTCTTAAGGTGAGAAGTAGGGCAGTCAGGTTTGCACCTTGAAGAGACCACCCATGGTGCATGAGAGTTTTGGGGTCATCTTAGACCTGCCTCCCATCTTCACAACCTCCCAGGACATGGGCTCAGTAGTAACAGGCAGAAGAATGATGCTCGGTGATAACGCCACAGTCCCCCTATATCCTATGTCCTCAGGGTTCTGTCATTTAGGCCTCAAGAAAACTGCAGAAAGGACAGACTGCCAGGAGTCTGAATCAAGTGTCTGCAGGCATTAAGTTCATCTGCTGTGCCTCCTTGCTCCGATGGGAGGAATGAGCAGAAGGTAGTCTGTCCCTTCCCTCTGAGCCACGGTGACAGCCTTGCACCTGGGACCAGGGGCCTTGGAGGCTGCAATGGCTCCGTGCTTGCTGACTGACTCCCCCGCCCCCCCCGCCTCTGCAGAGGGTCAGGTGGACTAGATCACTGCCTCCCACATCAAACAGCTCATCAGTTAGCCAAGAGACTGCAAATAAAAGCTAGATGCCATCACCCTTCTTTAGATCTACCAAATCAGAATTTCGAGGAGGAGGAGCAGAAATCAGTACTTCGAAGAGCCCCAGGCTGAAGCAGACCACTTCTGAGTCCTCTTCTTGCTCCCAAACGATATTTTTATCTTCCCCTCCATTTATGAAATGAAAGAAAAACAGGAAGAACGAGCCACAGTGCCAGGACACTTTATCCATTTTCTACTGCCGACTGCTCACCCCGGGCCCCTGAGGCTGGGAACACCATCCTCACTGGCTGGATAGGGAGGCTGGTTCCGGACGTTTACTTCCCACTCAATGCCTCACACTTGATAAACACGGGAGCCGCTGTTTCTCTAAAACCCAGTCTCCTTCCACTGCCCTGGGGAGTGGGGGGCAAACGTTTCCTTCAAGGTCAATATCGTTGAGTCGCTATCCTTGAGTTTGTGGGCCGTATGGTGTTATTGCAGCTACCCAGCTCACGGTCACAGAGTGAAGAGGCAGCCACAGGCCACGAGGCCCAGTGACACTGCGTCTATGACAGCAGCCGGCTGGGCGGATTTGGCGCCTCGGTTGCAGTTTGCCCACCCCTGCGCTCAACAGTGCTAGTTCAGGCTTCTACAGGAAAGGGAAGTGACATGAACATTTGTTTAAACATGTAGTAAGGGATGTCTGAAAACTGGGCTGCTCAGGCTTCATGCTGGACCCTTCATGGCTTTTATGTCTTCTGAACCGCGCTGTCGCCCAGTATTATTGTCTGTAGTTTACTCCTTAGGAAACGGAGGTACAAAGCAATTAAAGATTTGCCCAAGGTCACATTGGGAGTCAGGAGTTGGGGCACACGGGGTGCCTCCAATAGGTATTAACTGGAGGCAGGAATCTGGGGGGAATTTGAGCCCGGGGTTGCCTGACTCCAGCATCTGCAGTTTTTCTGTTAAAATGAGAGCAGCAAGCGAGAGTCTGTGCTGGGTGCCTCCCGGCTGTGGCCACGAAGGCGTAACTATGGGTCTGGTTACCTCTGTCTGACCCGGAGGCTTAGGTCCTTTCCTCCCTGCTTGGGGGAAGTGGTGTAAAATCTTCCAGAGCACCTCGGCCACACTGGGTCTCCCTCTCCCCGCCCCGGCCCCGAGAATCAGGAACTATTGTACACCAAACCGAATATTTCAGAGCTTTCTTCCTCCCGTGTATAAACACGTAAATCATCAGTGTTCAATATTCTGGTAACAAAGTAATCTCCTTCCTGTTGAGCTGATGATAAGGGATTTGAGAGGCTCCGCTGGGGGAGAAATAAGAACCTGAATTGTACATTTATTTGAGACACAGCCAAGATACTAACATCTCATTCGGAAGGGGAAAACAGTGAGGCCAAGAGGTAAATTCTTTTGGACATTAGGTAACAACAGCCCTGGTCAACGCCCCCAACTCCCCCAAACAAGAATAAAAATGTAGCCCATTAATTCTAAAGGCACATCCAGGGTTGTTAACGGGGAGAGAAAACCTATAATTCAGGTCTGTTTTTGTTCCTTTTAAATCAACATATTTCCATTAAAATGAAAATTGAAGTTCTGTGATATGGAGCAGTCATTTTCTGGATTCTCTAAGATTATCTCTACCTTTGCAGGCCACAGTGGAAAGGAAATACAGAATTTCACCCATTAGCCTTTGGAAGTCTGCGACTTGGAATTTCTAAAGTCGTCTACTTCCCTCAGTATTGTGTGTAGACATCTGTTGATCAGGAGCAGGGACTGGGGTGGGGGGTGGTCTGGGGCTGCCTTCCCTCTACTCCAGGTGATTTGGAAAGGCCAAGGGCAAATGTAGACGGCAGTGGGGTGCAGGAAGTGCCCTGACGGGTTCCATTGTGTTTTGTTGTTGTTTGTTTTTGTTTTGTTTTGGAAAAGAGCAGAGGCAGATAAATGTTGGTCTGGAGAAATGAATTTCAAAAGTCATCACAAGGAAAAAGGAAGCAAGATTTGCTTCCGGAAGTTGACAGGCAGATCCTGTGAGGCCTGTGCTTTCCCCAGCAGGAGACAGAGCTGCTTTTGTCTGCTTAGGGACTTTCTGGCTGGTCTGTTTGAGAGGGTTCCGACAGGGAGCTCTTGAAAAGGCCTTGCCCACATTCTGCCAAACCAATCCTGTGTCTGCCTTGTAAGCTGCAACTCAGGGTGACCCTCACCTTCCCAAGGCCTTTCTCTAATCACCTATATAATTTTTTACCGGAAGTCAAGTGCAGCCTGAAAGCCTGGCGTCCAATGGCTTTATATGTTGTCTGCACAATGAGACCATCAACTCCTGGAGGACAAGACCAAGTCGCATGTTAATTGTGCATTCTTTGTGGTGTTGGCAAGAAGAACAGCAAATTCTGAGGATGTGGGAATCACTTGAGAAGACTCTGCTCTGCCCTTCATGCTCCAGATTGATCTAGATGAATTCTCAATTTTATAATCTCAGCCCTTCCCATGATATGCGGAGATCCTCAAGGTGTCTCTTCTCATGGTTCCTGTTGCGGCTAGTTCTTAAATGCAGACATTACCTCTTTTTCCTCCTCAGTCACCTGGATGCAAACTTCTCTCTTAACTGTTTGCTGAGTCTAGTAAGAACTGGGGATTTAGAGAGATCACAGGAGGGGCCCTGAGTAACTCACGTTGTCTTGTTGGCCCTCTTTTCTTCTTTCATCTCCTTTTTGATTGCCCCAGAAATCTCAAGTCATTCTCCTTTTAGAATATGAAATCCTCCCTGCTCCCGCAGCTTGCAAATCCACATCTACTGGGTTTCAGCAGAACAAAGCTCACTCAGAACAGGGGACCCACCCTCCTCAGAAAACAGAGCTTTCATGATAATCTTTCCTTGCTACATTAAATAGGACTTGCCTCTCCAACAAGAATCCCTCCTTAATAGAGGTGCTTTGCAACACTGATGACTTTACCTGAGAGCAGGAAGCTCAAAGTCTCCATGCAGAGGGATGGTGGTGGGGGAGGGGGGGCGGTAGGAGGGTGGTGGTGGGGTGGTGGGTAACTGTGTGGACTCAGGAGACCTGAGAGAAGCACACAGGAGACAGAGCTGTGTTTGGAATGGCTTAACCACATCCAGGTGTGGAGGCAGGGGCATGGACTAAATGTCTTGTACTATCCTCAGTAAATATCAACTTATTCCCATCACACACAGTCTGGAGGACTAAGGAAGTAGGAAAGAACAAGAGAGAATGCTGTCAAGCTGCACCTTGGCCTTCCCACTGTTCAGTGTACAGATATTTATGGGTCCTCTCTCAGGCACTCCACTAGGCATTAAGACTACAGATGAATGAGGGGCACCTGGGTGGCTCAGTGGGTTAAAGCCTCTGCCTTCAGCTCAGGTCATGGTCCCAGGGTCCTGGGATCGAGCCCCACATCAGGCTCTCTGCTGAGCAGAGAGCCTGCTCCCCCCGCCCCCCCCCCGTCTGCCTCTCTGCCTATTTGTGATCTCTGTCTGTCAAATAAATAAAAAATATTTAAAAAAAAAGACTACAGATGAATGAGATATGAGCCTTTTCCTGAAGAGCACTTCTAGGTGCTGGAAATGTGTTACACTCTCCCCATGAGGATTCTTGGATATCCTAGAAGGTAGCTTGCTTGGTCTATCTCAGTGGTCTGGGGTCATACCTCCTGGAACTGTGTTGTGTTTGCTAGATTGGACTCTGAAGTTTCCTGCAGTTCCAGACCCCACTGTCTGCTGTGTCCCACCACAAGTACGAGCCCAGGCTTGTGGTTGCTCTCTACCATTCTGCAGCAACATTTGGTATAGTCTACTTGGTGCTTTCATATATACTCTTCCATTTTATTCTCATAACAACATGTGATGACCCTCTTTTATCCCTGATAAGGGATATCCCTGATAAGGACCCTGAGGTTCTGAGTGCTTAATGACCTGCCTAAAGAAACACAGCAGGTGGAGGCTTGTGGAGAGGAGATGGGCTCAGTCCTAGCATCCTCAACCTTATTCCCATGTCCTGTCTAGCACACTTTAAGTCCATTTAAAGTGCTGGTGCATGCTTTCTGGCCGTTCAGTTTTTTCATTCTTCATGCCAATCCTCATGCCAAACTTGAAGTTGCCAAATATTTAGGTGTTAGGAGAATGCTGTTACAATATAGTCCCTCTGATCTCCTGGGCCTCTTTTCTCAAGAAGACAGAAGGTCCACAGTAAGCTTGGTGAATGAATGTGGTATATGTTGCCAAACTAAAAACAATGGCTCCTGTCTCACATTTAAGCTCCTCATGTAAGTCCCTGAAAGTCAAATGGGGGTGGGTAAAAGCAATGAGTGAGAAAGGACAAAGAAACCTAAGAGGCTGGCAGCTCCTGCATTTAGGGAAGAGATGATTAAGTCATTCATTCATTCTCATAACACATTTCTCCATGCCTGGAGCTCTAAACACAAGACAGGGTCTGTGGACAAGGTGCCAGGGACACAAGACAGGTAAGAGGTAGGGTCTGCTCTAATGGAATTCTTGGCCTATTAGAGAGAGGAGGGCATGCTAACCAGAGCGGAAGGTGAGTAAACCAGACAAGAGGGTACGCTAACCACAAAGGAGGACAGGTTAACCAGAGAGGATATATTATTAACCCAAAGCTGGCTGGTCCTCAGAATCACTTCACTTGTTTTATAAATATATAGATTCCTGGATCCTCCTAGCTAATGAATTAGAATCTTCCAGAACCACCATTTGTATTTTTGAATAAGTTCCTGAGTTGATTGCAGTAATCATGGCAATTGGGAGTAAAGCCTTCCAGGCACATTGTAGAGAAGCCTGAACTGGGAGCAATGTGGATATCAAGGGGCGTGTCCATTGGTACAATTCTGGGCTTCTTAGAGGAGATGATCTTTGGAGCAAGACTTCAGAATTGCAATAGAGAAAATAAAGTGCACAGGGTTGTTGAGAAGGGGAAAGGTGGAGGGCTTTCAGGTGGAAAGCTTGGTATGAGCCAAGGCCCTGTGGTATGAATTACCACAATGAGCCAAAAGGTCTGGTCTGGCTGGAGCCTGGGGTGCAAGAGAGGACCAGGTTAGAGAAAAGGCCAGAAGGTAGGCTCCGTTTCAGGTAGCCTTGTTAATCCTGCCAACTTGAATTCTACCCTCTTTTATATGGATGACCATTCAAAGATTTAAATCAGGGAGTGAATCGATCAGCTTTCATTTCAGAACAATTACTTTAGAATTTCTGGAACAAGATGGAAATTTGAACCCACACATTTAACTCATCTCTTTCTGGAATTTTCATGGAAATATCCAAACAAATATAAAAAGGAGAAAGATCAGGGAAGGGTGTCTTCCTCAAATCTCAAGTGTTTACACTTTTTGTAGTAGTTAACATTGACCGAGGCATTGTCTGGAATATTTGGCATCATAGTACTCCATGAAGGAGGTGTTATTATTCATTATCCACACTTTGGGTTATTATTTTCTTCTATTAGAGATAAAGAAACCATAGCACAGGGAAGGTAACTAAGTCCATCAGTCCCATAGCTCATGGCACAGCTGGTATTTGAACTCGAGGAGTCTGGCTCTGGAGACCAAACACTTACAGCATTATACTGCCTAATATATTGGAAAAACATTGTGCTAGTAGTCTGCTTTGACTTGTGGAACAACATCCCCAGTTCTGCACACGTGATAGAGAGGTTGATCTAGTGGTGGGTGCATGTGGTAGAGTGCAATCCCGCTAATTTCTAAACTTGGAAGACCTTCACCCTGGGGAGGCCATGAGCTGGCTGCAGAGGAAGTATTATAAGGCCAGAACCTATGACAACAACAGAAGAGAAGCATTCCCCGTCCACTCAACAATGAAGTCTGCCTTCCATCATCATTACATTCCTCATTTCCTTGGTCAAGGGGAATTCTGACTCGGCACAAATTCTTCTAACTTTGAGAAGCAGGGCCAGGACTTCATGGTGCAGTAGCTGGGACAAAAGGCATGGTCTTTCATAGCATTCAGAAAATACAGTGGGCGCTGAAAGACGGTCTTGGGAGTCTTAGGAGGTGATATAATTATTAAAGTATGGGCATAGCCTGTGGTGTTCTGAGAAAACCGCAGACTTTGCCATGCACTGGAAGGAATCCCTCAACACCAAATGAGCTTCTCTTGTGCAGATGTCTCTTGCTGTAGCTTTTTCCCACTCCTCATGGCCAACTAAAGCTGCAGACTTCTCCTTGGACACGAGATTTTTTTAAGACATTTTATTTACTCTCTTTCTGAAGGGGCACCTGCACCCCAATGTTTATAGTAGCAATAGACTTGAGGTTTAAGTAAGCATCCCCATGACCTCTGACAAAACCACTGCAACTCACAACTCTAAATAGTACTTTCTCAAGAAAGTTGGGCAAACAGAAATATCAGCAGATATATGAAATAGTTCCGCAGTTTGAAACAAGGAAATTAATCAGGGGCACCTGGGTGGCTCAGTGGGTTAAGCCTCTGCCTTAGGCTCAGGTCACAATCTCAGGGTCTTTGCATCAAGCCCCGCATTGGGCTGTCTGCTCAGCAGGGAGTCTGCTTCCCCCTCTCTCTTTGCCTTCCTCTCTGCCTACTCGTGATCTCTCTCTCTCTCTCTCTGTCAAATAAATAAATAAATAAATAAATAAATCTTTAAAAAAAAAGAAAGAAGGAAATTAATCTGAAGAATCAGAGAAAATGTTCTCCTTGGAAGGAAGCTTACTCCAAAAAGTTGAGAGAACCAGAAGCAAAACAAAATGGATTTATATTCTTAGTGAGAAATATTGCTCTTAAACATTTAAAAAATTTTAAATGTAAATTTATCTTATAGATTTTTAAATTTAGACCTCGAGTTTCAAATTTTTACTTACAAATGGTAGCTGCGAATAACAGATTAGTACTGAAAATCACATCAGTGATTCAAAAGTCTGGCTTGAGAAATTCTCCAAAAACACAGAAGAAAAATACAGAGATGCATATAATATATTAAATGTAAGAGAGGTGAGGGTGTAGGTTTAGAAGATAAAATATGGTATAATAGCAATTCTTGAAGGAGAAGCAGTAGTTAATAAATTTATAATGTAGTCCCCTGAGTCGAATAAAATTTTAAGTTCTTAAATCAAATAGACTCTTCCTAGAAAAAAAATACTACAAAGATAACTCAATATTAAGAACTCTATTAATATCCCTTATCATATAACTAGATCAAAGGAGAAAAAACATATAATCGTTCTTCGGATAACTAAAAGACATTCAATAATAAAAATTTAACATCATTTGCTAATGTAAAATAGAGATAGAATACCATGCCATTAATAAGAAAAAGTGTATATATTTAATGATGATAGGACTTTAAGCTAAATGATGAAAAATGGAAGTAGTGTTCTCATTAAAGTCAGAAACTCCACAAATGACCATTATCACCAGCAGTAACATTGTTCTAGGCATGTTACCCAATGCAATTAAGCTAAGAAAAAGGAATAAGCAGCATAAATAATGGGAAAAAAAAGGGGAAATTATCATGATTTGCAGATGACAGCCTATCTATAAAACCAAAGAAAATCAGCTGAAAAACAGGTAAGTTAGAGATTTCAGAAGATAGTTTCAAGCAAATGTGTAAAACTCAAAAGTTTTCAAACTATGTAGCAGCATAGCCACTTATAAACCATAGTGGGAACAAGATCGTATCACAAGGGTCATGAAAATATACAATACTTAGAAATAAACACTTACTGAAATATATGGGACCCATGTGAAGAAAACTACCAAATATTCCTTTACTGAAAGAAATAATGGAAACTTGAGTAAGCGAAGAACCATATCCTGCTGAACTGGCGGATCCTATCCAACAGCAACATTATGTCAATCTAGTTTGTGGAATTTCAAGTTCGTCTTGCACGCCCAGGTGGAGAGATTCAGAAAACACAGGATATATGTTCTGAATTCAGATGGAGATCTGAGCTGGCAAGAGAGATCTGGGAGCTACCACTGTAGAGTAAATGGTTGCAGCCATGAACATGGATGAATCCCATAGGAGTGCGTGGAGTACAAAGAGAAAAGGACCAAAGACCAAATTTTGGAGAACACCAACATTCACAGGGTGTACAGGGGCAGAGAAGCCAATAAATGAGACTAAGATGGTGGGTGTTAAGACGGAGGAGAAAAACCAGTAGGGAGCACCATCACAGAAACCAAAGGAGCCAGCCTTAAGAAATAGAGAGTATCTACATGGTCATTTGTTACAAAGGGGTCAAGGGCAAGATAAAAATGGAGAATCTGTGATATTTGACTTCTGTGGGATTTCTGGTCACCGTGGCGATTCGGCAGTTTCAGTGGAATTAGGGGGTGCCAAAGTTGAGGTGAGGATTGTTGAATTTCTTATGATGCTAATAGCCACATGGAATCTACCGGTTAATGTGTGAAGTCACTAAACCCTGACAAGTCTCAATTTCCTCATCTATAAAGTGGAGGGGTGGTTACAGAAAAAGAAAGTGAGACCATGACTGTAAAATATTTTATAAACTATAAACCACCCTTTATTTTTAGTTCTGACCATCTCCCAGGCAATATTTTCACATGAAATGTGTTACAGGTGATGGCACTGAGATAATGGTCCTGAGAAATTGCCCCATCACTTCCTCTGTAGTCCCAATTTCTCATCCCAAGACAGGTTTTGCAGGCTTGTTAACACAGAAACATGATCTGCCATGAGCTTCTGCACTGACGCAGACGAAGCTCTTGGGGAAGCCAACTGATCTGAAAGGTTTTGCAATGCCACACATTGTTTCAGCCATCGAAAAGAGAAGAGAATTCCAGTCCCAATGAAGTGAGGTGGCAGAATGTGTTCCTGTTTGCCTAAGTAGATGCCAGCACTTAAATAAATACCATGTTCCTTCCCAGAACTTAGCTGGAAAGCACTCCCACCAAACATAACCCTGAGATGCTTGGCACATGGCCCAAACCAGCTGACATTTCAATTGTCCTTCCTCCCATTGTTCGGATCTCAAATGGCCACAGGGCTGACATTTCTCCAGACCCTCAGTGGGAACATTTCAGTGACAACTATCAAGTGATCATAACATAATGGGCTTAGACTCACGTTCCTTCCTTTCTTCATCCATCCCTACAAAGTACATTTGCTAAGCATCTATGAAATGCCAGGAGCTTCGCCAGGGATAAGGTTCACAAAGATGAATGACACTGAGTTGCCCTTGAAGAGCTCGTTGTTTGGTGAAAAAGAGAAGCATGGCAGCACTTCATTACAATACAATGAAATAAAAACTTTAATAAATGTGTGTTCAAAGGGCTACAGGAACCTTAAGAAGGGCATCCAGCCTGCCAGTTCAGACAAAAGGCCAAGAGTTGAAGTGTCAGAGGTCTGATTCCTTCTAATTCTGAGAACAGCAAGCTCAGCAGTTGGTACACAGCAGGTGTTCAATTAATGCTCAATAAATGATTGATGAATACCACCAAACATGCCTATGGACCACAGCTCTCCTAATCACCTCACTTCTATTCCCATTAGGGTAGTTGAAAGTTCTCCCTCGGAGAATGGACTATACATGGCATTCTACCATCCTTAGCAGGTGGGCCAATGACCATTAATCCCGAAGAAAGATGGGGCCAATATCTCTTTCTCTCTCTCTTTTTAAAGGTCTTATTTATTTATTTATTTATTTGAGAGAGAGAGAATGGGAATGAAAGAGCACAAGCAGGGAAGGAGCAGGGGGAGAGAGAAGCAGATTCCCTGCTGAGCAGGGAGCCTGAGGTGGGGCTTGATCTCAGGACCCTTGAGATCATGACCTGAGCCAAAGGCAGACACTTAACCACTGAGCCACCGAGGCGCCCTGGGCGAAAACCTCTTGTAAGAGTTGTTTTAGGCAAAAGCTCAGCGGGTAAGCAGGCCAGGAATGGCACCGTGGTCACAGTCACCCTAATGGAATCTCTCAAGACATCCTGACACAGGATGGATGCAGAGGTCAACGGGAATCCTCCAAAGTCGCCCAGACCTCAGTGGGACATTATGAAAGGTCGCTGCTAGGAAGACAGTCCCGACGCCAAAACGGGGTAATGCACTGAGGACAAACCACTCACCCCCTGAAGGTCACTGACCCCCTTTGTCAAATGCCGGTGCCATCTGCCTGTACTCAGGTGTCTCTTCCAATTCTAAGAAACTAGGATTTGCTTTTTGAATCAGGAAAAAAAAATTTTTAAACATTTTTTATTAATTATTTTATTATTAACATACAATGTATTATTTGCCCCAGTCTGTGAATCATCAGACCTACGCAATTCACAGCACTCACCATGACCCATACCGTCCCCAGTGTCCATAACCCGACCACCCTCTCCTTACCCCTCTTCCCCCCAGCAACCCTCAGTTTGGTTGATGAGATTAAGAGACTCTTATGGTTGGTTTCCCTCCTGATCTCCTGATCTTGTTTCATTTTTGAATCAGGAAGAAAATTTTAAAATGAATCTCTTAGTTCTTAGAGTAGTTGAGTACCACTGGGGAAGAAACAAGAGTAGCAAGATTCTGAAATTCACCCAACACATTCCCCATTTCCTTCCATGTGACTGCTAACCCTTTTCACTTGTCGGGGCAAAAGATTCAGGTAGGACAACCCAGGAAACAAAACAGAGGAGACAAGTTTAGCTCCCACGTGCAAGAGTTTGACTTCTCACACATCCTTTCTTCCTCCTCACGCTAATTCCAAGTCATTAGCATCACGTAAATCGTTTAACCAGACTCATTTAACTTTTTGCTGGAGTTACTGGCTGTGGACAGCACTATTCAGCTTCATTCAGGTTGTCTTACCACGAAAACCACTGGGGTGTCCCTGCGGTATGAGGACATTATCAGCCTCGGTGAGGGGCTGGCCTCCCTGTAAGATTTCAAGAAGCCTGAGCCTGCTGGCTAATGGATTAATTGAAAGGCAGGGGTGGGAGCCTTGCTGTGCAGGACACAAGTTCCCTCAGGTGTCCCCTGCTAGTGCCCAAAGCAGTGCCTGGCCCCACAGGAAGGCTGGGCCCCACAGGAAGGCTGAGCCCCACGCTGCCTTTCTCCCAGGCTCCTGGCTTCCCCTGAGATCCCAATGATCAGGGTCGAGCTATTGCTGCTGAGGCATGAACATCGTGTTCCTGAAAACCTCCAAGTAACAACATCCCTGAGGGGACCACCAGGGAGTAGTTAGACCTTTAAGACTGAGCATGTCACAAGGGAGGACTGCATTACGGAAGCTGCTAGCTCTAGGAGACTTCTAATTGGAAGTTTGGCCCTAGGGAGAAAATCAGCCGAGCAAAAAACACTGGGGATTCAGGACCAAACCCAGCACAGCTGAGTGAGAAATGCCAGCCTGTCAGCCACCCAGCCATGGTGCCTCTCTCTGACAAGTGTTTCCCATCTGTCCCTGCCCTTTTATCACCACTGTAGGGCAGGCACGCCTGCATCCTGCCTGGACCGTGATCAGAGGCTCTTAATTGCCCTGTGTTCTCTGGTCTTCTTGCCCTAGTCTCTCCCTGTCCATCCACCCTGCATTCCTGCTGCTGTCAGGGGAGTCACCTAACTCACTCTCCAGAGCACTGCTCAGCTCCTGTTAGGAGCTGTCATTCCCGTCATTCCTTCTGGCTCACTGTGGCCTGCTAGCTTCAGAAGCTGCATCCAGTCCACTTCCCACCTCACTCAATGGCTGGCCTGGGGAAGCCTGCCTTCTCCTCAGGGCCCTGGGTTCTCGCCATGGTCCTTGGCTCACCCAGATTCATCTCTGACCCCTCTTCTCCATACCAAAGCAATGCACACGGTAAATACAACTTGGTTTATTTTAGAAGGTTGGTCCACCTTGACTTCTAGTTTAAAAATAATGAAAACAAAACCAAAAATATTTAGGAACTTTCCCCAAGTCCCAGCATCCATGCCTATCTCACCTTCATCCTGAGGAATGCTCTTTCCATTCTTGAGATTTCAGCTCCTAACATAATCTGAATTCTCAGGTCTAATTACCCTCTTTCCTGGTACAGCCTAGTAAGCCTCAAGCTCACTTAGCATCCTCTGGATTTAATTTCCTCTCCTGCCATAAGCAACCCCTTTCTATCCTGTCTCTCTCTTCTTCTCTCCCTTCCTTTTCTCATGTCCCCTGCTCTTTGCTTACATCACCCTTCCCCTTCTCTCCATCTCCCTCACTAATGTCATTAGTTCCTATCAACCATCCCATTCATCTCACCCCATCTCCAGTTCATTTAGCCCTGCTCATTTGCAGAAGGATCTATTCCTTCCACAGAGGTTACCATATCCTGTTTTGAAAGGCCACAGAGCTCATGTGCATATCAACAAGGTCAAGAACCTCACCTTCCTGCCATGGCAAGTCTGCAATATTACTCTCCCTCACCATATTCCTTGTGAAACCACATTTATATTTTATCATATCCACATGGCTGGAGGGAGAGTTTTGGAAAGGAGAAGGGACACAACATGTGTCAAAAAGCACAGAAACCTCTAGAATAAAGAAGATGGAAAAGGTAGTTGGCCTTAGTAGAAGGTCATTCAAAAACTCTTAAAAGAAGTCAAGAAGATTTAAAATACATTCTATTACTTGAACCCAGGCTGGGCAAATTCTAGTCTATGGGCTAGTTTCTGGACTGTTTTCTGTATGGCCTATGGTTCAGAAATACTTTTTACATTTTAAAATGATTAATAAAAAATTTAAAAGGGGGACATTTCATAATGTGTGAGAATTCTATGAAATGCAAATTTCAGTGTCCAAAAACTAGATTTTCCTATAACACAGCCACACTCATTGATTGATGTATGATCCATGGCTTCTTTCATGCTAGCTACAATGGCAGAGCCCAGTAGTTAGTGTCACTGGTGAGACCCCTGGAACCCCTGCACTCAGGATTGACCCCGTGAACTCATGAAATTTCTAGAGGCATCTGCCCAACTGCCAATTTCATCTTTTAGGAACTAAGAAAATTGCTGGAAGAGGAGAAGAAACATTGGAGGAAGAGGCTGTGCAGAGGAATCAATCAGAAAGTGCCTGACAGTTACCTCAGCTTCATTAAAATGTTGCAACCCCTTCTGATTATTCATCCCAAGCCCTAATAAAAGCAGTCTGCTTGCCCCTTTCTGGGGATTCACGACTCTGGGCTTTGGACACTCTTCCTCATGACCTCCTTATTTGTACAAATAAAGATATCTTTGTGTTTTCAAGTCCACCTATACAGTCTCTGTCTGTAAGTCACCAAGAAGTGGGCCAACTTTAGTCTGATAACATTGGGACATAAAGTAGTTACAACATTTATGGCCCATGAAGCCTAAAATATTTATTCTCTGACTGTAATAGGTTGAATGGTGGCCCCCCAAAATAGCAGGTCTATGCCCTGGTATCCAGATCCTGTGCACTTTACTTTATTTGGAAAAAGAGTCTTTGCATAGGAAATTAACGATATTAAAGATGAGCTCATCCTGGTTTACTGGGGTGGGTACAAAATCCAATTTCAAGTGTTCCTACAAGAGACAGAAGAGCGGAAGACACAGACACAGAGGAGAAGGCTGTATCTCAAGGAGGCAGGGACTGACATTATGTAGCCAGAAAGCCAAGGAGCCCCTGGCACCACCCAAACCTGGAAGGACATAAGGGTTCTCTTCTAGAGTCTTTGCAGGGAATGCAGCCCTGCTAACACCTCGACTTTAGACTTCTGACCTCTAGGCCTGGGAAAAAATAATGTTCTGTTGTTTTAAGCCAGCCAGTTTGTGCTAACTTGTTAAAAAAGCCCTAGGAAACTGACACACTGACCTTTTCCAGAAACTTTGCCAACCTCTGTGCCTATCTGTATTTCTACATTGTATTTTGTTATGCTCATTCAAGTTTGTTTTTTCCCAAAGGGGGCAGAGGATACACTATGTTTCTATGAATTTAGGATGAAAAAGAAAATGTGAAAGACTGCTTGTCCTACACTCCCAAAACCGAGGCTCAGGTCCCACGGATAAACCTTTCATTAGCAAGGTAAGGACCTAAAAGACAAGGATTTGACTTAGTGGGATCAGAGAAAGCACTGGAAAGAACTGAGAAAGGAGGACTGTATGCACCTGGTTCCCCACTGTTTATATACAATGTGCCAAGGAAGGGCGGATAAGCAGCCCAGGCAGTCTCCAGAAAGCCTAGGGCCAGGGTCGTGACAACAGGCCTCAGCGAGAGCCCCACCACCCCTATCCCAGGGCAGAGGCCAGGCACAGGTATGCAAAATTATAAATGTATGAGGTGGGTCTTAAGAAATTTAAATATTTCATTCTGTTCTTTCAGTTCTGGCTACTGGCCATTATTAGGAATACGGGGGAAGAAGCCTGAATGAAAATCTTCTCATTATTCAGAAAAAAAATTCACAGCAGTGAAGCAATTTACAGCCTTTCTACCTAGAGACAGGGAGGAAAAAATATTCTGAGTCCAAGTCCCCATGGAAATGATCTTTAGTTCAGAGCTTGTTTCTCAAAGAACTTGCATATAGACTCATGGATTTGGGCAATTCTCATTACAATATCATAGGTTAGCTCTAAACCTTATTTGATGTCTGAGAGAATGGAACCTAGCTCTGGTGAGAATTTATTTAAGATTGTAGAGACAGCTGAGGATGGAGAGAATATGAGACTCTAACTATGACCCAAGTTGGTTTTCCAACACTCGCTACCGCTTTAGGATCTAATTCACTTCAGGTTAATGTCTCTGAGAGCTTCAGATGGGCAAAGGCCTGGGCTTTTCTTGGAAAAGCATTATTCCGAGTAACTACCTGATCCATATAGTTTCTATTAAGCAAAGGGGGCATGAAGAGGTTTCCAAGATCTACTAACTCTCTCTTGCTCTCTGCCTTCTTCCTAGGCAGAACATGCATATTGTGTATTTCCAGGGTCTGATTTAATAAAAGGGACTGCTATGAGAGGCAGCAGCAAGACAGCTATTTTCCAAGATAAGATACATACTTAGTTAGATAAATGACAAAAATGGAAATGGCCCTGATAGGGGGCTCTACCCCCCGCCTCAAGCAAAATTCAAACCTTAGAATCTGTTAGTTTTTAACAGCAGGGTTAGAAGTTGTTTTTGTCAGCTTTGGGTGATTGCCATATATTTTCATCAATTAATTTTTGTTGAGATGCCTGCCGAGTGTGTGGTGTAGCACAGGGAGTCAGCTGACTGTTTGCACCATAATCTAATTTGGCAGCTGGGCCCTGAATGCTGAGTATTACTCAAATTAACATGCCCAGGATAGCAGAGGAAGTCGAATTGGAAAGAGGAGACTGGTCAGGGAGAGGCTGGCTCTGTGGCTATCAGTGAGAGCTGAGGCTCTGCTGTGAGCGCAGATGGTCTGGCGTCCCAGCAGTGGGTCTGCTTCAGATCCGCTGTGGGGCTTCCAACAAGCTATCTCAATCCCTGAGCTTCAGCCTCCTCATTCATAAAACCGAGATAATCATTGCATCAGTTTCTAAGGGTGGTGTACTAATGCTTCAGATGTATTATCTTATTTAATTCTTAGAACCATCAGCTGATAAAATAACTTTTTATCGGTACTTTTATTTCAGAGAGCGGGCCTGTGGGATAAGTAAAGTAGCTAATTTGGTCGGAAAGGCCAAGGAATAGGAGACCTGATTGCTCGTCCAGCTTGGTGATTATTAACTAATTCCAGATCTGTAAGGGTTGAGAGAGCAGATCCCAAATAACATGCCTCCCCCATTCACATTATTTTAAGTATTAAGTACTCAGGTCCACAGCAAAGTAAAGAATTCAAATGGGGAAGGCATATTATAAAAGGTCAATGGGTAAGTACTGAACCCAGTTAAATGAAAATAATTCTTTTTTAAAGATTTTTATTTGAGATTATTTATTTGAGAGGGAGTGAGGGAGAGCATAAGAGGGGAGAGAGTAAGAGGGAGAAGCAGACTCCCTGCTAAGCAGGGAGCCTGATGCGGGACTTGATCCGGGAATTCTGGGATCATGACCTGAGCTGAAGGTAGTCGCTTAACCAACCGAGCCACCCAGGCACCCAAATTAAAAGAATTATTAATTGTTGTAATATCTTTTTATTTTAAAAAATCCAATAAAGTGTGATTTTTCTCTCGTCCAACTTACTGAGAAATAATTCAGGGGGAAAAAAAAGAAACTATTTCCTATAAAACTGGAAATTCTGAATATTCCTCAATGCCAGGAAACAGAATTTCTATTAGTCAAAGTTCTGAGGAAGCTTACCGGCAGGAGAAAGGAAAAGGGTGGTAGGGCATTCTCTAAAGCTATGTCTACCACAGATCTTTTCTTTTAAAACATGGAGTCTTCCATGTGAAGCTAACCTAGATTCGACTTCTGGAACAATTGGAGCCATTTTTGGTACATTTTCCTTGGCATTAATTACTGTTTTCTGGCATCAATTCTGGGACTATAATTACTCACAAAGCTGTGTGACTAGGAGTGCTTATAACTAAGAGGGTCAGGTTGGCAACTGGAAGGAGCTAAGCCTGACAGAGCTGTGGTGCATTCTGAGAATTCTGCTGAATACTAGAAGAACTATTTACTGAGCATTTACTATATGCCAAGCAAATGTACCATTCACTTACTTAGATAAAATACTAAAAAGAATGTCTGACTACACAGGAATCATTGCTGCTCATGAAAAGATAAACAGGCAGTGATACCCCATGTTTCCTCCTGGCAATACATTTGCATAAATAAAATAATTCAAACAGCAAAAAACTCGCTAGAAATAAGAATATCAAATGAACTTGATCTTATGATCTGAAATGAGAATTCTGTCAGCAATTACGTGGACAGTGAAGGGAATCAAGTTAAACAACAACATACATACCTATGGAGTTTATAGGAAAACCTAGTCTGAGAGGACCTCTCTAGATTAAAGGATGAATAAATAGGAAAAAAAAATCAAACTTAGAACCGATGAAGTAGGAGTGTGTATTATAGAAGGGGGAGAACATAACACTCAAAAGGCAGGGGAGAACATAATTTTGAAAAAACAATTTGCTACAGATTCCAGAAATAAATTTTATAGTACAATTGCTTTGGGCTTTAAAAACTATTCAAGATAACACAAACTCTATGAAGCAGATGTAGGATGAGATCAAAGAAATTAAAGCTGAAATAAGAGAAGATCTAGCTGGGAGGAAAAATCAAACTTAGAATGGAATGAAAAAAAACATTGATTGACACGAGACCAATTTTGAAGGAATTAAAACGGCAGCTACAGAATTAAATTCAGCATTAGAATAAATACATTGGAGAAAGCAAATTAGCAATAAGTAAACCAGCTTTAGAAGTTGTTCCAGGACAAAAAGGAAAAAGAGAAGAAGATTAGAGGAATGAAGAAACTGGAAATTCTGAACAGGAGAATTAAATAATTTGAACAGAAATAATGTTTGAGATGTAACAGAAGAAAAATATTTCTGAATTGAGTAAAGATCTGGGACTGGTTATGCTAAGCAAAATCAGTGTATGTGGGAAAGAGATACACACCCAGAGATACTCTCGTACATTTTTTTTTTCTTATTTCAAGAGTAAAGAAGACGTTTACCAATCATGAAGATATATATTTTGCCTGTAGGGAAAAAAATCATGCTGGCCTCATAATTCCCTCGTACTATAATGCCAGAAAATAAAGGAGCCACGTTTATAAAATTACAGGAGGCGAAATCCGAGACACTCTGAGAACTGTCTACCTGAGTTGTTATTTATGAGTTAAGTCAACAGAAAAAACTCAGGAACATAAAAGCTCAGAAAGTCTACCAGCCATACCATCCCCCAAATAACAGCAACAACAAATCCCCCAAAACCACTCCAAGATATTATTCAGTTGGAGAGAAACAGCTCAGAATAGCATAAGAAGAGAGAAGCTGTTCACTAAAAGTGTTATGGCTACCATTACAACAATTTAAATTGAAAATTAAGGCTTAATAATAGTTGTAATACTATTATAAGGCTTAACACAAATGTTAAAAATAGCCATGGAAGGACAATATATACAGCATAAAGTAAAATAGAAAACTATGAATTAAAATTGCATAAATAGCTCTTGGCTACTGTGACAGGGCTGGAGAGATCTCAACCAGGCTGAGGATATAGGATCTCAGTGTCCTCCCCGCCCTTTGATTCCTCCCTGCTTTGACCATGAAGCCCTTCAATAAGATAGTTTGAACCCAGAAAAAAATGCCATGTAGCAATAATAATAATAATAATAATAATAATGATAATGATAACAAAAACTGAGAGAGTGGGAGAAAGATAAAAGAGAATTAAAAATGCATGCTAAAAATCTCTCATAGATTTAGTCAATAAATAGTTTTAGTCTTGGCATTGACATTGATAAAAATAGTTTCAAGCATTTTTTTTTCTTAAATATAAAATTAACCCCTAGAAAAATAACAGTAGAGCACAAAACTTTCAAATTACTAGAGAAAACAAAGTTAAAGGAAACATAGTCCATATAGTGAAGGGGGGTTAAAAAAGAAGAAAACTACTAAAACACTAAAGACACAACAAAAAAATCATATAAAACAGAAGCAGAAGCAGACCAGGCATATTCATTAGGACAAGAAGTATTGATGGATAAGACATGTTTACTAAAAAAAATGAACCTAAAAGATCAGCAGCATGTAAAAACTATATAGACTTCCTAAAATCCTATTACCTAGGAAAGGTTTCAAATAAAAAGATTGACACTCTGTGTATAAATTCAGCTTATGGACTTGAGTCATATCTTCTCATCAGCTATTGGGAAAAACATGGGCAGCGTTGGGTCAAGAACAAGTGGATGAATCAGGAAATCACTAATCCAGAGTGAATATTTGATGGATTTATCAAAACTAAAGCAGAGAAGCCCCACCAAGGCTCTAATAAGTGTAGACTATCCTTAAGAAAAGAAAAAAAAAAAAAGGAAATGTTGGAAACTTTCCCATTAACATCACTCAGGAGCATATTGGAAATCTATTTGCAGAACATGAGCCAAAGAATATTCTGAAAGTGCCTTTTATAATAAACTACTGTTCCTTTGTGACCTGTACAAATTCAGAAGACAGCCATGCAATAAAAAATTTAAATTATCAGATTTATGAAGGTCAAAGGTATCTCAAAATATTGTATGTTTTCATGACCCCACATAAGTGTGTTTCAGAAAAACTGACGGAATTTAAAAAAAAAAACGTGGTAGAGGTACACAGCTCAGCATACTTTAACCAATTCAAGTCAATGGTCAATGGTCCTAGATTTCCAAATAATAGCAGTAGAAAACCAATATCTTCATATGAAACTTTGCAGTGTTTAGTTATGTTAGGGAAGAAAGACATGGGACTAGAACAACAAAACATACCAGCGGAAAGGAGAACTTCAGCTGGAAGTGAAAGATATATCAAAAGGAGTAGGTTTGTTTGGGGTCTGTTTTATCTCAGACATATTTAATTATATTTCATGACTTTCTTGGTTGAGGAGACAGTTTCCTGTAATTGAAGGTCAATATGATTATATTTTTAGCATATTTTTGTGTGTGCACTATTTATGTCTGGGTGACACTCAGGGTATTGGCTTTTTTGAACAACATCTTTTGGGGCCTTAATTTTATGTTACCATTTTCTTTAAAGATGGATGACACAGATAAATTTTGTTGATATTTCAAGGCTGTTAAAATTCCATTCTAGGATTCCATTTATAATTAGCTATACTGAATAGGAAGTGCTATTTTTCACTTATGGGAGACACTGCTGGTGCTCTCCCATATGCAGTTATTTTCTCTGTCCCAGTCCTGTTAGAGATTACAATTCTCAGTTCCGTTGCAGCTAGGCAAGATGGCGTGACTAAGTCTAGCCAACAAAATGTGAATGGAAGCCATGTGTGTTATTTCCAAGCTAGGATGGTTGCTTGCTGGGGTACCTGGGTGGCTCAGTGGTTAAGCATCTGCCTTCAGCTCAGGTCATGATCTAAGGGTCCTGCTTAGCAGGGAGCCTGCTTCTCCCTCTGCCTCTGCTTCTCTCCCAACCCCCGCACTTGGGCTCTTTCTCTCTCACTCAAATAAATAAATAAAATCTTAAAAAAAAAAAAAAAACACTTTAAGATGGTTGATTGCTAATGTATCACTCCACTTTCCATCTTATCCTGCCATGGTAACCATGGAAGTCATGTGCTAAAATGGCAGTCTCACAAGATGGAAAAAGATTTGATTCCTGAGTCATCAGATGGAGGAGAGCTTCTGCAGACTCCCCACCAGACTTTGGGAGAGCAAGCAATAAACTGTTGTGGTAAAATACTGAGAATTCAGGGTTTCTCTATTACAGCTGCTATTGATTACTTGCCCTAATGTGAGACTTTTTTGTGCTTCCTTTGGGGTCAAGTTCCTTAGGATCTATAAATATTTTATTTGAATGAAAATGTGAATCAGCTGATAGCAGGTAAAATGTACAAAGTCAAGGCAGTTATATAATTACTAATAATCAATTTATTGTCTCATTTACATGGTATTCTATTTTAACATTTTTTTAAAAAAAGATTTTATTTATTTGACAGACAGAGATCACAAGTAGGCAGAGAGGCAGGCAGAGAGGAGGAAGCAGGCTCCCTGCTGAGCAGAGAGCCCGATGCGGGGCTCGATCCTATGACCCTGGGATCATGACATGAGCCAAAGGCAGAGGCTTTAACCCACTGAGCCACCCAGGTGCCCCTACATGGTATTCTATTAAATGTAATTCTACACTGATTGTGTGCTAGGTCAAATACTGCCAGGTTTATTATTATTATTATGCTTTTACTTAAATCTTTATCAGATAACCAGGATAAAAAAGTTGAGATAGGAACACTGAACTCTGAACTGCCTAATGACTTATTCTCAGATAGCTGGTGCACAGGTATGTTAAAAATATGACATTCAACACTTAAAGTATTCTATGGTTTATTTTGAAGAAGATTGTCTATTCAATATAAAAATATAGATGTCTTAATAGCAAGGGAGGGGAGACAGAGAAAGAGAGATTAATTCTTATCCCAGTATTGCACTATTACTCTTCATGACCTTACTTATTCTATTCAAAGAAATTTAAAATAGAATCATTTAAGTTTCTCTGTGTAGGTTAATCAGTTTATATAATTTTGTACAAAATGATTGTTCTTCTATTTCTTTGAAGTGCTTCATGAAGTGGGGTAAACACTGTGGTTCTAATCTTTCAGTAAAAACAGATACCCTTAAAAAATAAATGCACATACAAAGGCATATCAGGCATAAACTGGTGATCTAAAAAGAGCAATAATCTTGGAAAGTATTCGTGGAAAGATTGGGCAGTTTAATAAGTAAAGCTTTTTTTAAAAAAAAAAGAGATTATATGATTCCTATGATATATAACCACAAGGAGAAAGAGGTAAAGCCTCCAAATTCATTTCGTGAAGTACAATCTTAATGAATCATCAGTCTGCCCTCATAGGTCTTCCTTCAACTCAAAAGAGCTAAATAAAATATCTGCAATACCAATTCACAAGTACAATCCAGATAACACACCATGGTCTAAGCAGAATTATCCATGACTATAGTTAATGTGACTCCTAGGGTTGCAAGAAGGTCTTCCCTGTTGGGCTCTTATTCCACTAAACCCACTCCCATTGGTCCAGCTCAAGCCTGGACTTGGTCTGTGTAGAGGCTCTTGACAATGCTTAGTCCCAGGCTCCATCAACACTTTACAAAACTAATTATTGGGTAGAATAAAGCCAAGGCACGAGGTTGGGTGCATGGCAACCTGATACTGAACTAGCCCCAACCCTGCTCCAGGATTTCATGGCTCTTCTTGTTATGGTGTTTGTGTTGAATTAGAGGCGTGAATGCACTGCACCTCACATTAGCAGGAACATTGGATGAACTGCATGAGCATGGATAATCTTACTGTCTTCCCAAAGGGGCTTGTCAGAAGTTAGACTAGGGTTCAGATGCCCCATTGCCATAAAGAAAGCCACTAAGAAAATGCCTCAACATAATTGGCCACAACTTCACTTCTATTCCTTTTCAAGTAAAAGCTCATGAAAGAGTAAGGGGCATAAGGGTCTCTCTGCTCACTACAAATTATTTATGGATAGAGAACCAGGAGATGATGCTCACTTGAGGCTGGTGTCCTACCTTCTGTCCTCTGGATCAGAATATCAGGCACTGACATTCCTTTAGCTCCAGGTCTCTGTCCTTTAGTCCTCTGTTCCTGATACAACAAGTGACCACCAGTGGAGTCAGGAAGATAGCCCACATTCTGTCAGGGTCTCCTCCCCAGCTCATACTTTCCTCCCCTCTGTTACATAGTGAACTCTCCCATCAAGCTTATAACTTTCAGAATGACTTTTTAACAAGAAGAAAAACTCCATACTGTAATGAGTCCATTCAAACAGTTAACATCTATCATGGAGCACACAAATATCCCTTTCATTTTTACACCTTAATTAAAAAGTCATACAAATGAGCATTTCCCTAAAGGAGCACTTTTCCCAACACTGTGAGTACAGAATCTTGGCCAATTCAAAACATGTAATCATAAGCACAGGGCTCTATTAAAATAAGAATGACTTAATATTAAGACCTTCATTAATAAGAAAATGTCACATCCTTAGGTCATAGGAGAAAAACACGCAGCCATCAGGATAAAGACCAGAAATAGATTCAGTAAAATTCAATATCCATTTTTTAAAAGTAGTCTCCGCACTCAGTGTGGGGTTCGAAATCACAACGCCAAGGTCAAGAGTCATGTGCTCTACTGTCTGAGCCAGCCAGGTGCCCCTCAACATCCATTTTTGATGCAATCTTAGAAACAAGGGCAGATCCTTCCTCTGGATGATAAAAAAGCATCACAAAACAACATACAAAATATAGAATTAGGAAGTTACAAAAAGTATTTTTATTTTGGTTCAGATGTCCACTATTACTCCTATGGTTTAATATAGGTGCTTTGAGCAATTCAGTACAATAACATGATTATTTAACTTGGAAATTCAAGAGGATTATAATGAACACGTACTTGACTATTGGCCAAATAATCAGCACCCTCTTCTCCCTCCCCACCTCTCCCCTGCTCCAACATATGCTGTTATTGGCCTTTGGCCTCTGGCCCATTACTGACTCTTCCAGAAGTAGAGGATGCAATTGATCTGACCGATAGTGTCTTCCCAAGCCATTTTGCAAGAGACAGAGCAAGAGTGGGGTAATGAGAGCACAGCAAGGTAGTGAGCTAGAGATAGGCAGCTGCAGTTGCAAAATGTAAAATTTGAATGCCACTGGAGGTTATATCCTTTTGTATTTGGTTCAAGCTATCTGAGGTATGTTATTTGCTGGGAGACAGAATGAAGGATGGAACAAGCATTCAGAGACTTCCAGAACCAAGAGATAGGAAAGCCCAGTTTTAGTTCATTCTGAGATGCGTTTGTAGCCCTCCCTTTGGGTAATGTAAGATGCCTCAGTGTTCTTATAATAAAATATGCTTTTTGCTTGTGGTAGTTTTAGTTGAGCTAATGCATGGAGGTAACTTGTTACAAAATAGATATAAAATGATAGATTTTTCATATATTCAAATTAATAACATACATATTCATGTTAATAAGTGAATATACATGATAAAACATATTTCCCCACAATAGCAACAAAAAGATAAACTATAGGAGCAATCTAATTAAATTGTGCAGGACATTTGTATGATGAATACAGTGAATACTTAACAGAGGTAAAATGGAAAACTTAAAAATGGAAGGCTTATAACATTGAGGGAGTGAATTAACTGTCCATGATTTTATATATTAATACAATTCCAATAAAAATTAGAGTGAGTTTTCTTGGACTATGACTTGGGCCATACCTAATCTTGGCATGATAGAGAACTTTCTAACCTTAAAACTAGTAACAAACAATGCTCAATAACGTAACTATGTAAAACTTCTGAATGTCAGGGATGCCTGGGTGGCTCAGTTGGTTAAGCGGCTGTCTTCGGCTCAGGTCATGATCCCAGTGTCCTGGGATCGAGTCCCACATCGGGATCCTTGCTTGGCAGGGAGCCTGCTTCTCCCTCTGCCTCTGCCTGCCACTCTGCCTGTGCTCATTCTCTCTCTCTCTCTCCCTCTCTCTCTCTGACAAATAAATAAATTAAAAAAAAAAACACACAACTTCTGAATGTCAAAGAATACCTTTAAAAATTTAAGAAGTGAATAACAAAGTTGAAATATGTTTGCATCTTATATTAAAAAGAGTTAATATCATTAATGTAGAGGCAACTCTCAGAAACCAATTTGAGAAATAAGCAAATAAATCCCAATATAAAAATGGGCAAAAGAGTTAAATAAACCAGTTTCAAAATGTAAGAAATACAAATGGACAACAGAAATTTGGGGGGGGGGGTTAGGATTATTAGTAAACAAAGAAATGCAGTTGGTACAATAACACAATATCAATTTTTCACCCGTCAGTTTGTCAAATATTAATGACAAGTTGCATAGTTCCCAATTGCCAAGGTGCAAAATCAGGCATTTTCATAGACTACTGGAGATAGGAGTTTAGACCTTTCAAAAAGTAAATTCAACAACATGTAAAGAGCTTTGGCATTTGGAAATACAACCTTTTACTTGAAATTCCAATTTTAGAAATTTGCCCTATGGAAATACTCAAGTTTGCTTAGACTTATGTGGAAAAATATTTGTCACTCATTATTTTTTAAAATCTTGAAAATTGATGTCCAATGAAAGGGAATTAGTTAAATGAATTATTATCACAAATAGTGTGGCAGGCAGAAAAACACTCTCTCTACCCATAAAATGTCCAAGTCATAATCCCAGGAGCCTGTAAATGAATACACAATCTTACATGGTAAAGGGACTTTGCAGATGTGATTAAGTTAAGGACCTTAAAATAGGGGAATATCCTGGATTATCAGATGGGCCCAATTTATTCACATGGGTTCTTAAAAGCAAAGAATCTTTCTCAGCTGTGGTCCCTGGGGAGGCATGAAAACCGTACAATCAGAAAGACTCAATGATTCTGACTCTGAAGATGGAGGAGAGGCAATGAGCCAAGGAATGCAGTTGACATGTAGGAGCTGGAAAAGGCAAGGAAACAGATTCTTCTCCAGCATGCCAAAAAAGAAAAGAGCCCTGCCAACACCTTGATTTTAGCATCCATCAGTTTTCTAACCTACAGAGCTATAAGAGAATACATTTGTATTGTTTCAAACCATTAAGTTTGGGGTAATTTGTTACTGCAGCAGTAGAAAACTAATACAAATGGGATACTTTGTGGTCAGTAGCCAAAAATCATATTGGTTAAGAACTTATTTAAAGTAAAAAGCTGATTATAAAACTAAGTATGATAGCCAAGTTCCAATGATGAAATGTAAATACAGTAGCATGATTATTTTGGGGTGCTGTAATTTTGAGACTTTTCCTTGATTATATATTTTCCAGATTTTCTAAAATAGCTCGCCTTTGTAATCAGAAAAAAAAATACACGTAAGTGTTAAGTAAAAGGCACTTTAACGTATGTTAGTCTAATTATTTAATCAACAATAATTAATTTATGATGGCTTTAACAGTATCTTTCCACCCTACCTAAATCCTAGCCTTAAACTTATTTCTGTAGAAACATAGCAGAATGGGATTCACTTCTCTTCCCCCAAAATAACACTGTGCTGAACTTGTCTTCCTGGTTATCTTGATGTTAACCTTAGTATCTGATGCTTTTGCACATTTCCATAACTTTGTCTACTTTGCTGAATACTGCATTGTAAGCATAAAGTCTAAAGAGGCTTTGTCATGGGGTTATTTATTAACTGACTGCTAGATTAACTGTAAAATGATAGTCACCAAATATTTGGGTTTTTGTTGTTGTTGTTTTGTTTTTTTAAGATTTTACTTGTCAGAGAGAGAGGGAGAGAGAGCACAAGGAGGCAGAGGGAGACGTAGGCTCCCAGCTGAGCAACGAGTCTGATGTGGGACTTGATCCCAGGACCCTGGGATCATGACCCGAGCCAAAGGCAGACACTTAACCAACTGAGCCACCCAGGTGTCCCCAAATATTTGTTGATAGTGTTGATAATGTGTGATTCTGGAGTCTGTCCCACTGACCTCTCCCATGCTTCCATCTTTAAAATTTTATTACTTTATTAAAATTTTTAAAAATTATGTTTTTAAGATTGCCAAACCATTGGACTTCACAAAGGGCATGTATCTTCCTTATAATAATGACCGTGGGTCTGATTTAACCTCATTTTTAAAGCACTAGCAATCAATAAACCAGTCACAACTAAAAGGTAACAGCTTTGCTTGTGTGGAAAAAAAATTCTGCTTCTATACCTTCAGGTTTGATGCACAGCTCATTTAAAATAACACCCCTCTTCCATTTTTGCTTTCTTGAAATTTCTTGATAAAAAGAAATCTGGCAAATGAAATCTGTCTTTAATCAATCAGCACATTTTTTAAAATTTGCATAATTTATTTAAACTAAAAAAAAAATCAGACAGATCACCCATTTTTCCCACTCCTCACCCCTGGCTTCTGGCAACCAAAATCTATTCTCTGTACCTGTGAGCTTGGGTCTTTCTGTTTGTTTTTTAGATTCCACATATAAGAGAGATCATATGGTATTTTTCTTTCCCTATTGGACTTATTTCACTCAGACTTAGGCCCGCAAGGTCCATCCATATTGTTGCAAATGGCAAGATTTCATTCTTTTTTTATGACTAAGTAATATATCCATTCATCGGCTGATGGACACTTGGACATTTAGGTTGTTTCCCAATTTTGATTACTGCAATAATGCTACAGTGAAGATGGGGCTGCTTATGTCTTTTCAAATTAGTGTTTTTATTTCCTTCAGATAAATACTTGGAAGTGGAATTGCTGCATCATATGTTAGTTCCTTTTTAAGTTTTTTGAGGAACCTCCATACTGTTTTGCAAGTGGCTGCACCAATTTACATTCCCACCAATAGTGCATGGACTTCTCTTTTTTCCACATCTTCACCAATACTTGTTGTTTCTTGTCTTTTTGATACTAGCTATTCTGACAGGTATAAGGTGACATCTCCTGTTTATTTTGATTTGTATTTCCCTGATGATGAGTGATGTTGAGCATCTTTTCATGTGGCTATTAACCATCTGCATGTCTTCTTTGGAGCAATGTCTATTCAGATTTTCTGTTCATTTTAAAATCAGATTGCTTTTGTTTTTGCTATTGAGTTGCACGAATTTTTAAAATATATTTTGGATATTAGGTCATATGGTTTGCATTTATATATAGTTTCTCTCATCCAGTAGGCTGCCTTTCCATTTTGTTGATGGTTTCCTTTTTGGTACAAAAGCTTTTTTAGTATGATGTAGTCCCACTTGTTCATTTTTGTTTTTGTTGCTCTCTACTACATTTTATTGTTCTGAATTGCTTTACTGCTCTCTTTGGGTTATTATCTAACCATAAATAATAAGTAAAAGTCACTTTCCACTTAGGAAACTGGCTTTTGATCTGGTTGAACTAAAGAAGGATTATGAAGAATGAAGGAGGGATGGGACGATATGGAGGTATTTAGCGGCTGAATTCACTCACCATAATGAGCCAGGCAAAACCTTCACATAGGGGTGAGCATGGAGCAAATCATAAGGTGAAGTCTTGTCTAATTATGCAGTAATTATCTACTCTTTTAATTTGAAAGAATATTCATCATACTTCTCCCTCATCAAAAGGAACATCCCTCTGACTTGGTAACGATCAAACTGTATTCTTAAGTAGAGAGAAAGGCAGAAATTAGACCTTTCTGTTCTTACGCAAAGAACAGTTCTGTAATTAGCTGTCTTAACCTGTTTCATTCTTTGGAGCCACACGGTCTCTCGGGAGGACAGATGCCTGATGTGTTAAACAATATGCTGGTGCTAGTCTCTCTGGTGAGGGCTAAATACAGCACTAGGGCTCGGGAACTCAGGAACGAAGCAGTCACTCTCTTGACTCCTCACCCACTCTCATGCTGTACTACCAACCCAAAGACTTCTGAGTCTTGGCTTTCAATGTGTACATTATCCCTCTGAATGCTGTAGTCCTTTCTTTCCATGTGAGCTGAGAATCCCCCAATGGAACCTTGAGTAGCATTGATGTTACTGCATCTACGTAACACAGACGTCTATCATGTATTAACTTGTAACACTTCTCTTCTGAAAACAGTTGCTAAGTATGCATCACCTTTGCAGATAATAACAAATAGGTGCTGAAGAGGAGTCATTATACAAAAGAAGATTCCTTTTTTCCCCCATAATCCATAGCCATGGAGACTGAAAGGAGAATGACGCATTTTTCCATTTTAACTGAATTCGTCCTCCCCACTTGTGAATTTTTATAAACAGTTGGGGATTTCATTAAAGATGCTTCTTCTTCTTTTTTAAAAAAAATTTAAAAAATATATTTTTTAAAGATTTTATTTATTTATTTGACAAACAGAGATCACAAGTAGGCAGAGAGGCAGGCAGAGAGAGAAGGGGAAGCAGGGTCCCTGCCGAGCAGAGAGCCCAATGCAGGGCTCCATCCCAGGACCCTGAGATCATGACCTGAGCTGATGGCAGAGGCTTAACCCACTGAGCTACCCAGGTGCCCCATTAAAGATGCTTCTGTGGAAAACTTGAAGGTTCTGGACTGGGATGGGTTGTATTATCCAGTGGAAGTTCTGTTCTCAGACTCAGTTTCAGGGGCAACGGATGAGGAAGGGCTCAATACAGTCTTGAAATCAATAAGGAGTCTTTATTAATCGATCAGAGTACTGAAAGTTTATTGACCTTTACTTTGAAACAGTGTCCACTTTGAGGCTACTGAGTGCCAAGTAACTAAAAATCCATGAAAGTATCTTTGAAACTCAGTTTCTAGTTCAAAGAAGTCCTCAGCTGTGAATGCCTCCATGCTCCTTGCTTTTAGATGATAGGTACTTTCTTTTACAAATTGAGAATTTGCAGAGGCACCTTTTGGTTGTGACAATGACTCAGGGATACTACTGGCATTTAGACTTGGGGGCCAGGAATGCTGGCTTGTCCTATAGGGCATGGTATGGCCCTGCACAAAGAAATACTGTCCCACACTCCAAATGATTTTTGAATGCCCCTCTAGATAGTCATGGAGGTGAAAAATCTGCTTACAATTACCCAAATCCAGAAACCAGCTTTGGTTTCTATATAAATAAAGTGAATTAATTTCTTATTACTCAAAGCAACACAAATTTATTATTTCATAATTCTAGAGACTGGAAGTCTGAAATGGGTCTTGCTTGCTAAAATCAAGGTGTTGGCAGAGCTGTGTTCCTCCTGGGGCCTCTCAGGGAGGATCCGTTCCCGAGTCTTGTCCAGCTTCTAGAGGCTGCCTGCTTTCCTTGCCTCTTCCTCCAGTTTCAAACCCAGTGGCATAGCACCTTTAGCTCTCTCTCCAACTTTGGCCCTCCTGCCTCCCACTTTCTTTATAAGACCCCTCTGTTTACATTGGCCCCAACCATATTGCCCAGGACAAACTCCCCTTCTCAAGATCCCTAACTTAATCACAACTGCAGAGTCCCCTGTGCCACGTAAGGTAACATATTCCCGGGTTCCAGGGATTAGGATGTGGACATCTTTGGGGCCTTTTATTCTGCCTACAACATAAAAAAGTATTTTTGGACTTAAAAAAAAAAACAGATCCTGAATTTTCTAGGAAACTAACTGCCATATAAACAAGGGAAGACTGTCTTTTGTTTTGTTTGTTACCAAGAATTGATCCCCATTTCCCAAATCAGAGCCTCATGTCCCTGATACAGAGTGGTTTACAGTATTTGAATTGCCAAAACAAACAACAAAGAAAAAGACCCCGCTGCTGTGTCTACCTGCTTCTGTTACTATCACAGTCTCTTTATTTGAAATAAAGGTGTAAGTCTAACACACTCATCTTGTATCCTCATGTTGTATGACTGAGCATTTCCATATTGAAATACACATTAATTTATTATAAACTACTTGTTTTCTTATTTCTCTTTTATAATAAACCTAGGACATTATACTGGTTTTTTTCCTTGAAAATGTGTATATAGGTAGATTATAATATCTATGAATTTTATTTATAAATAGTAAAGGGAACATTATAAGATATTTGTTTTAAAAAAGTAGGACATTGAGTCTGATGTGTGCATCTTGTATTCTGCTGCCCCTCTTGATTGAAGAAGTCTCTTTTCTCCAGACCAGTGCTATTGTGTATGAATTGAATTTCTCTTCCTTCAATCTCCTTCAAAACCCTACTGGACCTATGCTTGCTAAAGGCATTGAGCAAGCCCCTCTTGACATATTCTATAGTTGTGGTAAATAATTTACTGCCAACATCATGAAATTTCTGGAAAAATCTCTGGAGGAGGCCTCTAGACCTTCAAGAGCCCACTACAAGTTGTCTCAGTGTCTAGTACCAAGGAGAATCTCTAATTAGGAACATTATGGTCTTTCCTCTTCATGATCACCATGATCAATCCCATCGCTCCCTTCTTCTGTGTGTCTGACCACCACCAGAGGTCTGAGCTTCTCTAGTCAAGAGCTACCACCTTAGCTCTTATCTCCAATATGGCTCAAAACATTTCCCTAATCTGATGCACCCTCCCACCCTGCCATCCCCATGGAACACATAGTCTGTCATTAGCAAAATCCTCACCTCTTCTTCGAAGTCTCCCTTCACCTTTTGCTACCTGCAACTTGGTTGTTTTAGGATGTCACTTCTACCACCACAGTAGTCTCAGGTGGTTGTGCTTCCTCTACTGTCTATGCATCACACAGCCAGACCAGGGGTGGATGTACTCACTGTCCTCACTCCACTTCCAGACCATTATTCCTTCTTTATCTTTCCAATCCCAGAAACTTTAACACATGTAACAGACTACACCATCTGCTAAACTTGTTGTAGCCACCCCCCACCCCGACTCATCTACTGCTTATTCCCTCTCATCCATTGGAGATTTGAGCTCACTGTGTTCCTATCACTATCTGTGTCTTCACTTTTGGTGACTAAAATATACACATGCAGATCAATCC
Organism: Mellivora capensis; assembly: GCA_004024625.1. Classification (NCBI taxonomy): domain Eukaryota; kingdom Metazoa; phylum Chordata; class Mammalia; order Carnivora; family Mustelidae; genus Mellivora; species Mellivora capensis. Next base: position 4,110 of record PISX010012328.1, on the reverse strand, counting down.
AACTCCCTGACTCACTTCCTTGACTTCCTCACTTCTGATTGTGTTTTTCTCCATTTGCTTCCAACCTTCCACTGTCATGGTGAATCATTACCTGGACTTTGTCATCACCATTAACTATTTCCAAAATTTCTACTTCAGGTCTCTTACCCTCTACCACCTCCTATTTTTTCAGTTCATGCCCTCTGGTACTCTAAGTCCAACAATTCTCAGTACTCAGGATCCCCAGTCCCTCAAACTTACTTTTTATTATCTATCACCTCTCATGTTCTTGCTTCTCTGTTCCTCCAGCTAGGACTCCATGGTCCATCCCTGTGGTCCCTCCTTGCACATACATTTAATTCTACTTTCCTCCCTCTCTCCATTTCGCTCATCTGACAAAACCTAATGCTAATAATCTCTAAGCCCATGTTATAGAAAAACATATATTATGTTGACTGATCTCTAAACTTTTTCAGTTCACAAATCTCAAGTTGTCTTCTGTATCACTCAACAGTCATAATGTATTTTCTAGGCACTTCACTCCCTAGCTCCGAAACATGACTATTTCACAACTTCTTTCCTCTTCTCCACCTCTAACACCTCTTTCTACTTTCTGACTTTCAAGTCAGCTGAGGACTTGATTTTTATTTCCCAGGAAACATAGAAGCAATAAAAATGAACTATGTAATTTTATGATCAGATTTACCAGCCTATCTTTTCCTTTACCCATATGTCCATTGTTCTTCTGGTCATCATGTATGCTCACCCCTCCCTTTGAAGGCAAACCTGGACCTATCCCCATATGCACACTCAAAAACTTTACTCCTATGTTCTCCACTCACCAGCATCATAAATTTCTTTCAATTGTCCCATTCTTCTTCTTTTTTTTAAAGATTTTATTTATTTGACACAGAGAAAGAGAGAAAGCAGGGGGAGCAGCAGGTAGAGGGAGAAGCAGGTTCCCTGCTGAGCAAGGATCCTGATGGGATCCCAGGACCATGGGATCATGATCCGAGCCCAAGGCAGATCCTTAACCGACTGAGCACCCAGGTGTCCCTGTCCCATTCTTATCACAATGTAATGCTGTAATTTCATCCCCCTTAAAAAAAATCCATCCTTAAACATAGGTCCCTTGTGCCTATGATACTTTTCCTCTTCTCCTATTTATAATTCCATTTTCCCCTCATAGTCTTCTGTCAGCCTATCCCAGTCAGTCTCTACCAGTTTACTAAAGCTACTTTTGTCAATGTCAATGAAGGTCCCATCTTGTCAAATCCTTGACCATCATCTTGCTTAACCTCTCAGCAATTTATGACACAGGAGGTACTTCTTTCTTCCTGAAAAGCTTTCTTATATCTTCCAAAATACATTACCTACTAGTTCTCTTCATTTATTGGCTATTCGTTCTTGGTCATATTTGCTTCTTCCTACTCTTCTTTCTTGCTTTTATGAATTTAGAGTTCCCTCAGGCTCAATCAGTGACAATCTTCTCTGTCACTCTTTCCACTAGCTGGTCGTATATAACCCCCAAGTATATGCTATGACTCTCACATATGTATCCCAGCCTTTACCTCTCTTCTTGAACTTCAGATTTAAAACTCAACTGTCAGACTGGGTATTATATGCAATTAATGAATCATTGAACACTACCTCAAAAACTAATGATCTACTATATGTTGGCTAACTGAACATAATTAAAAAAAATCAACTGTCAGTCCAAAGAAGACATACAGGTGGCCAACAGGTACATGAAAAGATGTTCAGCATCACAAATCATCAGGAAAATGCAAATCAAAACTACCATGAGATATCACCTTACATCTCTTAGAATGGCTATTTTCAAAAAGACAATATACAACAAATGTTGGTGAGGATGTAGAGAAAAGGGAACCCTCATGCACTGTTGATCAAACTGTAAATTGGTGCAGCCACTATGGAAAACAGCATGGAGGTTCCTCAAAAAAATTAAAAATAGAACTACATATGATCCAGCTTCTTTTGGGTATTTATCCAAAGAAAACGAACATGCTAATTTGAAAAGACACATGCACCCCCATATTCATTGCAGGCTTATTTAGCCAAGACATGGAAACAGCCTAAGTGTCCATCAGTGGATGAGTGGGTGAAGAAGGCACACATATGCACACACACACACACACACACACACATGCATGGGTACACACGTGCACATATTATTCAACAATAAAAAAGAATGAAATATTGCTATTTGTGACAACGTGGGCAGACCTCAAGGGCATTATACTAGGTGAAATAAGTCAGACAAAGACCTATACCATATGTTCTCACTTATATGTGGAATTAAAACAAAAACAAAACACCCCAACTCATATATCCAGAGAACAGATTGATGGTTGCCAGAGGTGGGGTGTGAGGGATAGGTAAAATAGGTGGAAAGGAGTCAAAAGGTACAAACATCCAGTCAGAAAATAAATAAGTCACAAGGATGTAATATGCAGAATGGTGACTATAGTTAAAAACACTGTATTACATATTTGAAAGTTGCTTAGAGAGTAGATCTTAAAAGGTCTCACCACCAGAAAAAAAATTCTTGTAACTATGTATGGCAACAGATGTTAACTAGATTTATTATGGTGATCATTTTGCAATATATAGAAATATTGAGTCATTATGTTGTACATCTGAAACTAATATAATGTTATATGTCAGTTAAACCTCAGTAAAAACAAAACAAAATAAAATCAACTATCGGTTCACTTCAATATCTCCATTCGTCTGTCTGCTACCTTTCTCAAACTTATCAAGACCAAAATCACTTCTGGTTTCTGCTCCTGAACTTATTTCTTCTCCGTTCTTCCCCATCTTGGTAGATGGAATCGCAGTTCTCTCAGTTGCTTAGTCTCACACCCAGGAGTGATTCTTGATTGCTCTTCTTCTCTTTTACCCTATATCTACTGAACTAGTAAATCATTTTTTTTTTTTTTTAACTTTCAAAACAAATGCCAAATCTGGTCACTTAGCACCCCTACCGTTATACCCTGGGTTAAGTCAATTTCTCTACTGGGATCACCAATGGGGAGCTCCTAACTGGTCACCTTGCTTCCACTTTTGCTTCCTTACTTACAGTCTATTCTCCACACAACTGCCAGCTGATAATTTTGAAAGTATAGGTAAGATCGTGCTCCTTCCCTGCTTATTATCTTATAGTGGTTTATCATCACACACAGAATGATACCAAACTTATCTTACTGTGGCAGAAACTTTTAATGCTCACTAAACATTCATTTGCACATTTTCACTTTTCCAGAGTCCATGCAGTTGGACCAGACCGTATGACTTGTTAATGCTAATGGATTTTGAGGAGAAGTGATACATATCACCTCTGAACCAGGGCCAGTTAAAGCTCCCATCTGCCTCTCAGTTCTTTTTTCCTTTAATGTAGTAACCAAGCTGCTCAGGTTGTAATGGCTAAGCCACAAGATGGGAAGAGCCTGTGAACGAGTGATGTTTTCAGGGAGCTTCCCAGGAAAGAAATTGAACTTGTAGCACACTCAGAGTGAATGATGAATAAACTTCTGCGTATTAAGTCATTACGATTTGGGGCTTTACTTATTACTGCAGCACATCCTAGCCTATCCTGACTAATACTTGTGATCTACATGGCCTTCTTCTCTAATTTCACTGGATTTTCTCCCCCTAACTCACTGCCATCCAATCACACCCACGTTTTATTACCAAACCCATTCTTGACTCAGGGCTTTTTATTCTAGCTGTACTTGTATGTAGAAAGTCCATTTCCAAGATCATCATATCACACTACTTTTCACAACTCTCCATCTTTTTACCATTTTCATTGCAGCACTTAATTGTATTCAAAATTACATAATTTTTAGTTTGTTTATTGTTTGTATCTCTAAATAGAAAACAAGGACTTTTTGTTGTTGTTGTTGTTCTCTGTTGTATCCTCAGGGTCTAGAACAGTGCCTGGCACATAGTTCACATGTATATTAATTGCATTAATGATATCAATTATTTATCCTTCTCTGTATCCTGTCCTAAAAGGATGGAATCCCGTTCCCTAAGTGTGAATCAAGTCCATTCTGAGGACTTGTTTTGGCCATTGGGGCATTAGTAGATATGATAAAAATATAG
>PISX010012327.1:0-61166 GCA_004024625.1 Mellivora capensis | reverse complement strand
ATAGATTAGATACCCAGAGCTTACTCATCTTACAATGAATTGTTCAGCTTTTAAAAGTGGTTCACGCAAATAACAAGACACACCTATTCAGAGTGGCCAGAATCCAGAAATGCTGGCAAGGCTGTGGTGCAGCGGGTGCTCTTGTTCTTTGCTCAAGGGAATGCAGAATGGTACAGCTTGGCAGTTTCTTAATAAGCTAAACATACTCTCACCCGTGATTCAGTAGTCACTGAGTATTTACCCAAAGAGATTGAAAACCCATGTCCACACAAAAGCCTGCCCACAGATGTTTGTAGTAGTTAAGACTTGGAAGCAACCAACATGTCCTTTGGTAAGGGAATGGGTCAGTGACCTGTACGTTGTAGTGCGTCCAGACAGTGGACTAAAAAGAAATGAGCTTTCAAGCCATGAAAAGACATGAAGGAAATTTAAATACATATTAGTAAGTGGAACAAGCCAATCTGGAAAGGCTACATTGTGGATCATTCCAGCTACAGAACATTTTGGAACAGGCAAACAAGGAGACCATAAAGAGGTCAGCGGTTGCCAGGGGTTATTAGGAAGTGGGGAGGGATGAAAAGGTGGAACACGGGATTTTAAGGCAATAAAACGACTCTGTAGGACACCGTATTGGTGGATACTTGTCCTGCTTTGTCAAACCCCATACGACACCCGGGGTGAACCCAGTGTAAACCACAGGCTAAACAGTAATGGTGAATCCATGTCATTTCGTCAGTTGTCCCGAGTAGACCACTCTGGCGGGGGACACTAAGAACAGGTTCTTTAGGGTAGGGAGGGGTCCCAGGGGGCTAAATGGGAACTCTGTACTTTCTGCTCAGTTTTGCTGTGGATCTCAAACTCCTCTAAAGAATAAAATCTATTTTTTAGAGGGATAATATGAATCTTCAATATTTTTCTTCTTTATGAACTTAAGTCCCAAGACTTCAGCTTGACATGTGATGATAGCAGTTCTGGAAATAGAGAAATTCTGACCTCACAGTAAGATCCTACCAGAGCACCTCAGTCCCCCTCCAGCTCGGATTGGCGTCACCTGGGAGATGCATGGCACACTGTCCCCACAAACATGAGTCAAAGGTCAGGCACTCCAGTGGAGAAATCACTCCACTACTCTAGCCATACCCCTCCCCCTCCCCCGCTGTAAAAGGGGAACATTTCTCTCCCAGGGTCAGTGGACAGACAGAGGAGAAAAGGGTTATGTGGGTGCTGTACAGATGAAGTCTAGAAGAGAGGAGGCGGGTGCTGGGTGTTCATTCAGCCACTATTTACTGGCATCCCGGCCAGTCCCAGAACTATAAACCACGTGCTTATTAGACTCTGGCATAAGCCTTTGGTGACAGCACCCAGTGATCGTTGCCGGGATAACCTTCTGAATCAGGGGCGGGCGTAGAGGTGCCAAGGACAATGAGGGACTGTTTCTTGGTGATGTTAGACTCAAACTGAAATCTTCAAAGAGACCAGGGATGATGGGCCCAACAGAGAGAAACTCTAACATTCAGGGGACCTCTGATAATCCACTTTATTGGGGTAATTCTGCTAGTGGCCTGGTGAGGAGCTCTCCATCGCAGGTTATGCAAATGAGATCATTGAAGTAGAATCCTTGGTTCACTGCGGGCCACGAGTAAATGATTCATTGGTAGCAATTATTAATCAACTACTGTCAGCTTTCTCCAGGCTGTTAGGCGCCTCCAGTTAAAATTCTGGGCACTTGAATGTTTTTCCAGCTCCAGTTCCTGGTTAGGATCACGTAAGGCAGTAACTCGTGCTATTCAACAGCATCCTCTATCTAGTTCAGTATTAGAAGCATCGCTTAAGTACTTATCAAAAATAGAGGCCCTGGAACAGTCTGTGGCCTCTGCCACTTGACGAGACTTCGTTAGAAGCCAGCCCAAATGCTCGTCCCCTCTGAGGCAGAAGATGGAACAGTTACACCGGCCGTTACAAATATAGTTCATTAAGTTCCCAGCTATGAATGAAATTAACTTAGTTACAACAAGTCCTTAACAAGGAAATAGGCATCTGTATGGGTTTTTTTGTTTTTGTTTTTGTGTTTTTTTCTTTCCAGCACAGAGGATGATAAGAGAGTGATCCCAGGGCCAGCACGGTCCCTTCTCTGTTGGGTGTGTCCAGCAGCGAGCACGCCATCTTGGTGCACACTTATTTTTGGAGAGGAAAATTGACCATAATGCTTCTCAACCAGCACACTGGTTTTCCCTTAACATAATTTTTCTGAATATTCAAAAACCACGATAAGATACTTGGTGTAGATGCTTTGGGCCTTTATTTTTCAATGTGTGTAGAAATCGGGACCATAATGGCATGTTTTTTTGGAAACTCTTCCTGTATTACTAAATCATCTAATGATTTTTTTTTTTAAAGATTTTATTTATTTATTTGACAGACAAATCACAAGGAGGCAGAGAGGCAGGCAGAGAGAGAAAGGGGGAACAGGCTCCCTGCTGAGCAGAGAGCCCGATGCGGGGCTCGATCCCAGGACCATGAGATCATGACCTGAACTGAAGGCAGAGGCATTAACCCACTGAGCCACCCAGGCGCCCCCATCTAATGATTTTTAAATGAAGTTTAAAATATTTTGAAAATAAATCCACCCAATGACTTTAAAAAAAAAATCTCAGTTCATATAGAAATATATAAATGAAGGGTAGTCTTCTGGGAAGGCAACCCCAAGAATCCTTGGGAATCTTTCCAGAGAAAATGAATGCATTTACCCCCAGACATAGACTTCATCTGTGCATATGGCCCCTGTTCTACATCCTGGTCTGCATCCATTCTATTGAGATCAAATTCCCATACCAGAAAACGTACATTTTACAGTACAATTCAGTGGCTTTTAGTATACTCACAGAGTTGCACCAGTTTCACCACTAACTCCAGAATATTTTTATCCTGAAAAGTAATCCCACATCCATTAGCAGTCCCTCCCCACCACTCCCTCCCACATATCCTGGCAGTTACTAATCTACTTGCTGTCTCCATGGATTTGCCTGTTCCAACATTTACTGGAAACTGAATCATGCAAAGGGTGTGGCCTTTGGGACTGGCTTTTTCCACCCAGCAGAGTGCCTTTAAGACTTGCCCATGGAAGGTATCAGGACCTTCAGTCCTTTTTGTGGCTGACTCACACTCCACTTTTTGTTGCTCCATTCACCTGTCTTCTGGGTTTCCACTCAGTCGCTGTTTTGAGTCATGCTGCTCTGAACAAGCTTTTGTGTGAACATAGTTTTCAGTTCTCCTGGGTAGACCCTGCGTAGAAGTGGAATTGCTGGGTCATATGGTAACTTTTTTTTTTTTTTTTTTTTTTTTGGAGTATAGTTGACACAATATTACGATAGTTTCGGGTGTATAACTTAGGGATTTGACAAGTGTGTGCGTGATGCTGTGTTCACGAGTGTACCTCTCACGTGTCTCCTTATACCGCTGTTACAGTAGCGTTGACTGAATTCCTACACCGTCTTGTCTTCCCATGACATGTGTTCCTTAACTGGACGCCTGTATCTCCCTCTCCCCTTCACCCGTTTTTACATTTTTACCACCCTCCTCCTCCCCTCCTGGCAACTACCAGTCTGTTCTTTGTATTTATAGGTCTGATTCTGCTTTCTATTTGTTATTTATTTGTTTGCTTTTTAGATTCCACTTATGAGTAGAATCATATAGGATTTGTCTTTTTCAGTCTGTACTGAGTATAGTACCCTGAAAGCATAGTATGTATGTTGTTGTATGTTGTCTCCAGTGGCACGATCTCATCCTTTTTTTATGGTCACATGATGTTCCACTGTGTGTGTGTGTGTGTGTGTGTGTGTGTGTGTGTACCACATCTTTATTCATCTCTCAGTGGACGTGTGGGCTGCTTCCATGTCTGGGCTATTGTAAATAATGCTGCTGTAAGCATAGGGGTGCATGGATCTTTTCAAATTAGTGTTTTTGCTTTCTTTGGGTAAAGGCCCAGCTGTAGAATTACTGGATCATAATGTATCTGTAACTCTATATTTTAACTTTTTGAGTACTTGCCAGACTTTTCCAGAGTATCAGTGCCATTTTGCCTTCCCACCAGTGGTTGAAACAGGTTTCCAGTGTCTCCACTTCATCATCAACACTCGTTCTTTTCCAGTTTCTGGGTTAAAGCCATCATATCGGGTACGAAGGAAAGCTCATTGTGGATTTGTTTTGTATTTTCCTAATGACTGATTATATCAAACATCTTTTCATGTGCTGCTGGGCCGTCTGTGTATCTTTTTTGAGGAAATCTCTGCATCTTTTGCTCATGTTTATATTTTCATTATTGAGTTGTAAGAATGTTTTCTATAGTCTGAATACTAGACTCATCAGCTATATGATTTGCAAACATTTTCTCCCTTTTTGTGGGTTGTCTTTTGTTTTTTATAGTGCTCGTTGAGGCACAAAAGTTTTTAATTTTGATGGAGTCCAGTTTATCCATTTTCCTACATTTCTTGAAACTCAGACTCCACTTTGACACATGCAGGCCTGTGTCCTTCCTTACCTACCTGGACTTCCATTGTATGGAACTCTACCCTAATTTCTTCAAATGTTTCTTTAGTAATGGACTGATTTTTGTCTTTTAGTTTCTTGCTGTGACAGACAGTGATGCCGTGGCCATTCTTGAGCATCTCTCTTAACCTTTTTCACAAGTAATGTCCTAGAGTAAATTACAGAAGTAGGATTGTTGGATCAAAGGGAAAATGGGCTTAAAAATCGTATCAAACCTCTAATAAAACATCAGCTTGCTTGGCTGTTGCAGCACAAATTCTCCGGGCTCCGATGAATTAGGGAAAAGTTCCTCCTTGAGCTGTATCATCCTTTGCCTAGTCGTTCCCTTTTCTAGCCCAACAAGGATACCCATTCCCACCCAGATGTCTCTACTGCCAGAAGTGGCTATGTTCTAGGAAATAGAACCAAGAGGTCAGAGGCAGGTACAGAACTGTCCCCGCTTGCTTGCTTACCCATGTGTGTGTCTTTCCCCCACAGAGCCAAGATTTTTTTACCGCCAGTGTTGGAAGTTTGATGACTGCAGCTACCTCTCCATCTCCAAAGCCCTGGGGCTGAAGAAGCTCGAGTACAGCTGTTGCCAGAAGGACCTGTGCAACGGGAGTGCCAGGGTGTCCGGGATGGCAGCGCTGATGCTGTTCCCCCTGCTGGCGGCAGCCTTGACCCTTTGTCTCTGAATCAACACTGGGAGGCCTTCTCCTAAACTTCCCGTGTCTCCGTATATTCCTTATTTCCTTGGCTGCTGCATTCCCAAGGCTTTATTTCACCTGTCCCGTTGGGCAAGACTAACACTAGCTTGAGCAACTTGGTGACAAGAGTGACTGAGAGACTTTGAAGGCCAGTCCTGTGGGCAGCGAAGACCCGTCGGAGGGACACAGTGTAAAAGGGTGCTGCACGTGCGAGCTGAGCTAGGCCGCACGTTTCTTCCTCGGCTTTTCGCAAGAGCAGCCTCGCAGGGATAGTTTGAGTACCTCAGATCCTCTGCATGGCCCGGTCACGGTCATTTCCCTTCCTATGGCTTGGAGGTGGTTACTAAATACTCTGATCTGGGGGGGGAGGGCGGTGGTTCTGGCACAGGGGCTTCTTTTCAACAGCCTCTCCCAGGGAATGCTTTCATCCTCTCCCTTTATGGCACCCGCGCTGCCAAGCAGGCCCGACCAAGCTCCCACATGTGGGCTGTCGGGGAGGGGCCGTGAGATTCTCAGTGCTGGGTGATCGCCATGACCTTTGTAGTCTCAACTCGCGGGGGTCTGGCAGGGACGGAGGGGAGCTTTCCACACAGCAGGGCCTGGAACCCCCCCAGGTCTGTCTTCCAAGAGGTAGCAGTGGCTAAAATCTGAGTTTTCCTCTATCGCTCGGTTGTGAATGGGCTTTGCTTGTCTGCAGTAGAGAAACTTAACAGCATCTAATAATGATGTGTGAAAACTATCCCCCCAACTTTTGTATTGGTTTGGTGGGGTATCTTGGCTTTGTCACACGCAGTTAAAGACAACGTTGGGACATTCTTAGTTAAAGATGACTCGTAGTATTAAGGGTTCCTATTTTAAGTAGTAGTGGTAGCAAGTCTCTTTCGTCTGCGTCTGGATGCTGTGTGACCCTGGCGGCAGGATCCTCTGGGGCCGCAGCCGGGGACCTCCAGATGTCCTCGTGAACAGCAGCAGGGGTGCGTTTTGCCGACACCCGGCCTGCGTTGCCCCCTGGCTGACAGCACAGTTTGCTGAGGAGACATTTGTCGGGGTTACTAGCATAACCAATGTTGAGGCTTTGGGAAGCACTTCCGGTTTCCTAAAAAGTGGTACACCTTTTGAGGAAGGGTTTTTTTGCCTTTTCCTTGGGGCTGTTGCTGAATAATTCGCAAGATCCAGCGGACGTAAGGACACTTGTTTTCTTATCATCGTGGCTGTCTCTAACAGCACAGCTTGGCTTTTTTGCAGATGAAGGCGGGACTTCAGGATTAACTTTTTTTTCACCCCCTTTGCTCATGTAATCTGTGCAACAGGCCTTTCTGAAAATAAAATGTAATCAAGTGCGTGGGTGTGGTTCTTGGCCCAGAAGGAGAGCAGCGTCTGCCCAGCACCCAGGGGCAGCAGGAGGAAGAGAGTCTGTGCCGTGTCTGTCGGCTTCCTGCTGTCCACGCCCGTCCTCGAACAGAGACAGGTCGGGGCTTCCTCATCAAAACCTAGCACTGCCTTGGTGCCCCGGGTTCTCAGTGTCTTTTCTCTCATCATCTTTCATTCTCTTGTCCAAGACAAAGTACCGCAGGGAACTCTCCTCACTAGGCCTTCTGCCCAGGGAGGTCCTGACCGTGCGCAGGGCCCCTGGCTGAGCAGTGCAGGGCCTCTCCCAAAGGCCTTTAGGGAACAGAACCAGTTTTGACTCACTTATGCAGAAAAATGAATCTGGGGGAGCCTTTGAGGGAGAATCCAACCAGACTACAGCAAGCCAGGGTTTGGGCAGTTCCAGGATGTTCTGTCAACATTCAGATTCCAGGGTGGGACTGTCTGGCTGCTGTCTTGGGTCCTGTGCCCACACTGGGGCCAGAAGGCACGAAGAAAGGAATGATTCTCTAAAGCAGAATCTGAGTGCTGTTAAGTGGGGAGATGGGGAGTCGGCTCCTGGGAGCTAAAATCAGCAAGGGTTGCAGTAAAGGGCCTTAAGCTTTGAGGTTTCTTTCTGCAGAAAGTTACTATGTCTCATGCCATGGACCTAGCATTGGGTGTCTTGACCCAAAGGAAATACTGCAAAGACCATGTGAATGGAGAGTCAACAGCCTTTGTCTGGGTTTAATATTGGGTGGTGTTAACCACATGGGATCTTCTCTCTCAGAGAATGAGGTATGGATGCAAGGTACACCCAATGGGTAGTAAGTGGAATGCCTCATGTCCCAAAGGGTGCTGACCCATTGTCCAACTTAGTCTTGATGGTACTGAGCCTCAAGGTATGGGTCTATTTCCCCTGTGTCCTTGTAGTGGGACTTAACAGGTAGTGTGTGTCCTGATAAGAGCCTGCCTAGCCCACATGTTTTGATCCTTGGGTCTCTTTTTTTTTTTTTAAGATTTTATTTATTTGGCAGCGACACAGTGAGAGAGGGAACACAAGGAGGGGGAGAGGGAGAAGCAGGCTTCCTGCTGAGCAGAGAGCCCGTGCAGGGCTCCTTCCCAGGACCCTGGGATCATGACCTGAGCTGAAGGCAGACGCTTAACCTCTGAGCCCCCAGGCGCCCCAGGACTTTGAGCTTCTTGAGAGCATGAACCTTGCTTTACATGTCCGAACCCTCCGTGGGGCCTGATGAATCATCCTGCACGTGGCAAGTCCCTCATCAGTGGTCAAAGTCCGCCAGCTCACGCTGGGTAGGTTTGCCTGCAAACAGAGCTGAACTAATGCTATCATTTCTAAGAGATTCTTAATGTGCTGGGAAGGCACAGAGCTGACCAGAAGTAGCACAGAGCTGACCAGAAGTAGTACAGACCGGACATCCTCGCTCTTGAGGGGAACTTGATGGTGTGGGGTTCTCTGCTCTGGGTTTCACATGTATTTCCGTCTGTGCTATCATCATCTCACTGTGCTTAAGAGAAAACTACATTTGGAGAAATTAGCTGAATTGCTCCCAGTGACCAAGCTTACACGTTGGGAAGTCTAGGGTTCACACTCAGCTCCCCAAGTTAGCCACTCTACTGCCCTGTGACCTTTAGCACATACCAACATGAATTGGGGGAAATCCTGGAAGGAGAGCTGGGTGCTTTCTTGCTTCGAAGCGATTGATTCCCGCCTCTTCTTAGAAACAAAAACATTAAATACAGTTGTTTTCACTGAACAGTGAGGTTAGCCAACAGGGTGAGCTTTATAGAACCCAGATAGGCCTTTCTGGAAACACGATATAATTCCAAAATACAGTGTTTGCCACACTCTGTTCCCAAGGCCCACTGCCTCGTAATTATTTCGTTTTAGGATAATAGCAGTTGAGTGCGTGGATTTTGTAGTTGGAAACCCAGGTTCCGATCCTGTCTCTGCCACGAATTGGCTAGGTCTCTAGACAAGTTTTTGGACCCTCTCTGAACTCTGGCTTCCTGCCCCTAGCAGTGAGGCTTGCGATCTCACATTTGTAAAGTGTCTGGCAGGAAGTGGGCTATAATAAAAACACAGGTTACAGAGTTCAGAGTCTGGGATGGTTAAACGAAAGAAATCTGAGAATCTCCAGTGAACACATTGTTGCATTCCCTCCACTGGCTTTGGCAGAAGTAGAAAATGACCAGAGATCTTATTTTCACATTGCTTACTACAGGTTTGTTCACCCTAAGATTCTTGTTGAAACTAAAGCTTCCTATTTATACACACATTATTTGGGAGTAAAGTAAATAATCACAGAACTTCTAGCTGGGTACCTACAAGGCTCCATTGTGGCTAAGGATGCTCTCCTTTTCCCCAGCAGCCATGTAGGTCCACAGCCTCCGGGAGAGAAGGGGCAGCAGGGGCGGGGGATAGGAGACAGCACAGACCCTGCACAGCGCAGGCGCACTGAACTGGGAAACATGGTTCCTATGCTGTGCAGTGAGGACCTTCATCTCTGTGATCGGCTTCCCCGAGGGTGCTGCTATCCCCATCCTCACCATCCTTGGCTCTCTGCAAGCCAGCCGACCCCACTAGGTCGATCCCATAAACAGACCATACTCATGCTGGCTCAACTAACGCCACCCAATCTGGCTGCAGGCTTTATATACGTCAGGCAACCTACAGTGTCAATGCCAATAAGATGCAGTGACCCTCCTCCAAAGCAAACAGCTCTTGGGCATTGGTGTGACACGGTGTTATGCCAGAAGTGGAACTGAGAGTTCATAAACTCTACTGCTCTAGGCAAAATGGGACGGCACTGAATTTTCAACCCTGGATTGTCGTGGTCGCAACTTGAGGGCTTACCGTGTGCTGGGCACTATGCCAAACACTATGTGTACGAGTTCGCTTCATTTTTCTCCGTTAACTATGACTAGTATTGACTGTCTATCCCCAAAGTCAGGTCCATCTGCACCGTATGTCCCTCTGTTCTTTTTGGGTGCTTGAATTAGTTTGAGAAAGTTTCTGTTCTTTGCAGCCAAATATCCCTCACCCAAGACATCTACTAGTGAAAAGGGTTAACTGACAGTTGCTAACTAAACCACCCTCCTCCCTGAGCTAACTAAACCACCCTCCCTGCTCCCTGGGAGCAGATAAAAGCACACTAAAGATTGGGATGCAAATAACACGTGTATAAGAGGTGAATAATGTAGCTTTGACCCTTTTTCAAGAGGTGGGTTAACAATAAAATCTCACCACGACAGTCCTTTACTTAAAGGCAGTGCCTTTGCAGCATGGTCCTAGAAGGGTCTGTTTTCTGGCCCCTGAGACCAACTAGCTTGGAGGCTTTGAACTTACTACGTCACCCGAGCCCCTGTGTCATCACCAGCTGTAACCATGGCACCTATCCTCATGAACGTTGGACTTTCAGCCTCCCAGCCTCTGTTGCCCCCACCTTCTGGTAGCAGGAGCATACTCACCTTTTAGGGCATTCCTTCTACTCTGTAAGTGCGATGTTGCTGGGATTGTTAGTAAAAGTAGCCTATCCTCCTCCAGCCAAAAGTTGGGCATGTTCTCACCTGGAATTTAAGTCTCCAGTGGAGTTCTGCAAGAACGGAAAAAAAATGTTTGTGGTTGAAGGTATGAGTCCCAAAGGAAGCCTGCAAGTAACAGACAACCCAACTTAGAGTAGCTTAATCAGACAGAGTCCGATTTCCTTGCATAAACAGTCTGCAGGTAAGTGGCTGCCATCAGGTCAGCTGCTCAACAATGTCTGGGCTTCCCTCCTGATCACAAAGTGATTGCAGAAGTTCCAGCATTGCATCCAAGTTCAAGGCAGGAAGAAGAGATCAAGGAAAGCTTCAGCTGTTTCTATCACTCTTATCAAGAAGAGTATAATCTTTCCCAGAAATCTCCCAGCTCAATGGCTGGAACTGTGTCTCATGGCCAACCCTACCTGAAAAGAGGATTACACTGAACAAGCTATTGATGCCCCTGCTTCCTGACCCTGAAGTTGCCTTGCTTTTTGCTTCTCCTAAACCTAATTCTTTTTTTTTTTTTAATTTGACAGATCACAAGTAGGCAGAGAGGCAGGCAGAGAGAGAGAGAGAGAGGAGGAAGCAGGCTCCCCACTGAGCAGAGAGCCCGATGCGGGGCTCGATCCCAGGACCCTGGGATCATGACCTGAGCTGAAGGCAGAGGCTTTAACCCACTGGCGCCCCCCCCCAAACCTAATTCTTAAGTTTTCAAGTCCACGGCCTCTCTCATCGCCCTCCATGTAAATTCTCAGTGTCAACTTCTGTTGTTTGTGCTCAGAAAATTTGGACAGCCCTACCCTCTAAGTGTTGCTGTAAGGATGACAAGAGAACGTGGAATAGTAAGTGGTCAGTAAGTGTTAGTTACGACGATTTTACCCAAGGTTGTACAGCTCGTTGGAGCTGGTCAACCTTCCAAGCCCCTGTATGCTCCATTCCACTAAATTGCCTCTCAGGCTCCAGTTTATTAAACAATTTGCTCACTCTGCAAGTCCAGAGGGACACGTCAACCCAGGGAAAAAGAATAAGGGCTGAACTGTATTTTCTAGAAACTTTTATAAGTAGTGGGCATTGTGAAGGCAAGTGGGCATGCCTGGCCCCCAGGTCCAGACCAACACAATGGTTAATTCAGCTGAGTAATAAAGGAAGAGCTGTTCCCAGAATAGCTGGCCCCTTGAATTGTGGTACAGGCAACTTCCAAGCAGAGCCATGCCCCTGCCAGGAAGAGGATAGGGGCCAGATGCCCAGCTGTGACCCTGCCCTGAGGGCTGGGTGCCTGTGGAGAGGCTGGAGGAGGTGCCAGTGGGGTCTACCCCCCTATTTAGAATGTCAGCTCTGGTGCTAACCAGCCACAGGCCCTCAGACGAGGTGCTTAACCTTCCATGCCTCAGTTTCTCATCTGGAAAATGGGGATAATAACACCTAGTGCTTGGTCGTTAAGAAGATTAATGGAGTTAAGACAAGTGTGTGACATGCAACAGCCTCACTTGGTGAGTTTGCTATCATTGTCCTTGGCAGGACAACCAAGCTGTGGTTTCTGGGGTTTAGGCCTTGCTAAATTATCCAGAGTGGGTTTGGTTAAAAGTGACATTAGAAGTGACATCCCCCCTTCCCTGCTCCACTTTCCTCATCAGTTTACCAGGGCTTAATGGTCAACGAAAGAATCTACCCACAACTGTATTATCACAATAGCTGGTCTTTATTGAGCACCTACTATATGTCCCAGGTACTGCTTATTCATATCTTCATCAAACACACCAACCCTGGGGCATCGATGTCGTCTTTATTTTATCCACCAGAAAATGGAAGTTCAGAGAGCTGACATGATCTCCCCCAACTCACAGTGTCGTGGGTTCAAGCCTCCATTCTGCTGCAATAACAAAATACCATAGACTGGGGGCCTTGAGCAACAGACATTTATTTCTCACAGGTCTGGAGGGTAGAAAGTGCAAGATCAAGTCTCTAGCATATTCAGTGTCAGGTGAAAACTAACTTCTGGGTTCACAGACATCCATCTTCTTCCAGTGTCCTCACGAGGCAGTTGGGGCAAAGGAGATCTCTGGGGCGCCTCTTCTAAGGGCGCTAATCCCCTTCATGGGGGCTCCATCCTCATGAACTCATCACCTCCCAAAGACCCCACCTCCTAACACCTTCCTCTTGGGGGTAGGATATCAACTTAGATATTTGAGGGGACACAAACATGTACTCCTTCACAACCCTGTCGTACTCCGAGCCACAAGCACTACATGTCCGGAAAAGACATCTGGAGCCACAACGGGCTTGGCAAATCACCATGCACCTGTAAAGGGGCTGGGCCCCTAGGCAGGATGAGACCACCAGCCGTGCATCTAGATGCAGAGCTAAGGTGCTGAAGGGCAGTGGGAGGTCCAGGGGAGCAAACCCAGAAGAAGCTTTCTTATCTCCAGCAGGCTATGATGAGGGAAGCAGCAACCCACGTTCTTCCTGGCTGGCCAAGGTTTGGGCAGGGGGGAAATTATAAACTCCAACCGCCATGAGAGAGTTCAAGTCAGTGTTGGGAGAAACCCCCACCCCACTGTGTCACCTGTCTTAAGGGTGACACGCCAGCCCCCCTTCTCCTGAGATGGGAGATAGATGAGTCTTGAGAGAGCACCAGGCCTGTCTTGGGCCCACTCTCCTCTGTGCCAGTAAAGGCCCTTTCTTTCTTTCTTTCTTTCTTTCTTTCTTTTTTTTAAGATTTTATTTATTTATTTGACACACAGAGAAATCACAAGTAGGCAGAGAGGCAGGCAGAGAGAGAGGAGGAAGCAGGCTCCCTACTGAGCAGAAAGCCCGATGCGGGACTCGATCCCAGGACCCTGAGATCATGACCTGAGCCGAATCCAAAGGAGCCACCCAGGCGCCCACCCACCAGACCTGTATCTGCAAAGAAGGACCTGGGTGAGTGTCTCTCGCAGCTGGTTCCAAGTGCAGGCAGGGAGCTTGGGTGTCGGAAATCAAATCCCTTTGGCCCCAACAAGCTGGCACTTAATGGGGAATTTGAGTAGTGAGGCAAGTGCTGCAAGAGCTTTTGAGCCCAGGGAGGGAAAGAAAGTTTCTATTTAAAACAGATGTAAAAACAAACAAACAAACAAACAAACAAAAAAACAGATGTAAGCCTGCTCTGCGTTTTCATCACCAACTTGACGTTACCAGACACTTGTTTGCAGAACAAATTTGTAGGGTTTTGCCTTAACCACTGCGGTTTGTTAGTACCCCATAAGGACTTCACCTCACCGGGATTTGCCTCAGTACGTGCTCATTGTAGCATTTTCCCGTTGTGTAGTTGTTAGAGGAAACCGCCTTTCTTTTAATCTACCATTTGTAACATCAGGATTGTTTTATAATTAGGCCACCCAGGATAAACACTGTTCAGATTACCCTGAAGTTAGGGCGAAAAGTCTGTAAGCTTTTACTCTTTGAATGGATATATATGAACAAAAATGTGATTAGATTAAATCATTTAAAAAACATACTGCAAAATCGCTTTCCCTTCTAAGGCTCTTTAATATATAATAAGAGTTAACATCACTGAGCATGTTCTATGGCCAGGTACTTAGCCTCATTTTAATCTCGCCAATTTAATGAGGAAGTACCATTGCTATTCTCATTATATAGATTAAAAAACCGAGGTTCAGAAAGGTTCATCCACACAGCTCAGTACATAGTAGATCCAGGAGTTGGCCCCAGGTCTGAGTCCAAAACTCTGGTTCTTACCACTACTATGGTTCTGTAGAAGTAGGAAAAAATCTTTTCCTCTACCCTCTTAGGTTCAGTACCTGGGTCATGAGGATTAAACCAACAAAAGACAGATTAACAATAGATAAGATTTATTTTGCATGCACATGGGGCCTCACAGAAAAGGTGTGAAAACCCAAAGAAACATTTGGGCTTGAAAGCTGATAAGCCATTCTAACAAAAGGTGATAAAATTGTAGACAAGAGACAAGACAAAGAAAAAGAGGGTTGGTCTTCTAGAAGTCATAAATTGTGGAAAGGTGGATACATGGGGGAAACTCACTGAAGATTAGGGTTGTGTAATAAAATTAGTTTATTCAGACTCAAGTCAGTGCCATCTCCAGTGAGAATTATCATCTCTTTTTCCTGGTATGGGAGTAGGGAGCAGATACCTTCACAAAGGGAAATTGATATTACCCTCACCAAAGGAAATTTATACCCTGCCTTTAGGCAGAAAGGGAGAGGACAGAACTTCTCCTGTGTCTGTCTTTCTCAGTTGCCTTCAACCTATAATAATCTGTATCCCAAAGTGGCATATTTTGGCATGCTATATTCTGGTCCCCTCAGTTCCCCAAACACATAACACTGTTTTAAAAGTTCTCAAATAGGAACACCTAGGGGGGTGCAGTCAGTTAAGCACCAAGCTCTTGGTTTTGGCTCAGGTCATGATCTCAGGGTCGTGAGATGGAGCCCCATGTCAGGCTCGGCACAGAGTCTGTTGGAGACACTCCCTCCCACTCTGCCCCTCTCCACTCCTCAAATAAACAAATACATCTTTTTTAAAAAGTTCTCAAATATTTATTGAGTTCTATTATATGCTCAACATTAGAAGGCTGAATTCTTGCCCTCAAGGAGCTGGCAGCCAAGTACGGGAAGACAGACCGGCTCGGCTTCAGACAAGCCCCTCAGTGGGGACAGCTGCTCTTTACACTTGGACAGAGTTTAAGTTTCCAAGTAAGTCACACACATCATTCTGTCTTCTGTTGGATCATCACAACTGTATGAGGTAGCCTGTTTCTGTTATTATTTTTTTATTAAACTTTTTTTTAAAGATTTTATTTATTTATTTGACAGACAGAGATCACAAGTAGGCAGAGAGGCAGGCAGAGAGAGAGGAGGAAGCAGGTTCCCTGCTGAGCAGAGATCCCGATGCGGGGCTCGATCCCAGGATCCTGGGATCATGACCTGAGCCGAAGGCAGAGGGTTTAACCTGCTGAGCCACCCAGGTTCCCCTGTTCCTGCTATTTTTATTTTAGAAGAAACCCTCTTAGAAGTCAAGCAACTTACCCAAAGATATCCAGCTTGGCCATCTGAGTGCCCGCTGTTCTGTTGTATATGTTACAGAATTTTTGTCCCCTTAGTGCCTGCGGTTCTTGGTCATGCCTCTTGGAAGAATGAAGAGGTAGACCAGACGAAGAGTGGTGGGCAACAAAGCAAAGTTCATTGAGTAAGAGTATTAAACTCCCAGAGAGGGAGGGGAGCGTGAGTGGGTTACTCCCAGAGTGTCTACATCACTTCCATGTAGCTGTCCTAAGGAGTCAGGGTGTGCTGAGTCATGCCAACCAGGGCTTTAGTCAGATATCTGCCTACTTATTAGGTTAATGTCTTTGTGCTGATGGTCTTTTTTTGCTGACATCTGTGGGTGTGTCTTAACTGTCCCTTGCCTGTGATATTGCCAAATGTTAATTGTCTTACTTAAGGACGTTTTGCAGAAGTCATTTCTGCAAAGGCTGCAAAGCAAAATGTTAGTGTGGTCCTTTCTAAGCTGCAAAACAGGCCATCAGTGCTGTTTTATTTTAGCTGTTCTGACTCCATATTTCCTTGTTGGGACCCTGGTCCTGACTATCTAACTGTCCAGGTCACTCCTAACATCTATATACACACACATACATACATATACACACACACACACAGACCCCTATATGAACCATACGTATACAGCCAATGCATATATGTAGCATTTGCCAGCGGAGCTCCTACTGACTTAGATCTTGGCTGGCCCCCACCCACCTTTGTCCATTCACACCAATAATCACTAGGGGGAGGCTTTCAAGGAAATTTACTCCCCCTCAGTCTGTGGCTATTGACACAGGCTACTCAGGTAAAACGAGCAGGACAAGCCTTTTGGACAGTATGTACAGGTCCCTCTTAAAGAATGGGTAAGCTATTCGAGGTGGGTTCAGCAGGATTATTTTGGTGGCTTGTTTCCTGTTAGCGCCTAATAATGTGTCTGGAAAAGAACTAAAGTAAACTGCATTTCATTGAAGACATTCTACTTCAGATTTATTACAAATTCATGCGAGGGTCCCGTTCTCTAGAATCTTTCACAACACTGGGAAATTTGGCAGAAACACGCGTTGGCTCTAACAGCCGATCCCTATCAACCTCTTCTCCTTTGCCTCCTGTTGTAGAGGATGAAAATTCATCTCCCCAGATATTTTGCGGCGAGAGGTGCTAAGGCTGTGGCAGGGGGCGGGTTTCTAGGAAATATTTTTCTCCCTATGAAAGGAAAGGAAGACTGGAAAATGTATTCTTGCAGTTCTGGCCAGCTCCCCGCTTCCTGTTCTTGTCTGAGGTTCTGTGGGGATGGGAGACGGGAGATGGGAGGTGGGGCCAGGGGGCGCAACAGCAGGGGAGCGAGGCCTGTGGAAAGGTAGGGGCGTTGGGAAGAATCGAGGGGCGGGACCGGATCGGAGTCTGGAGGACGGCGGATGTGGGGCGATCGCCGAGCGTAGCGGAAAACCAGGGGTGCGGATAGGGCGGACGAGAGTGCGCCTGCGAGACTTCCAGGCCTCCCGCTCTCCCACCCTCTCCCACTGCAAGTACTCGGCCTACCGTCAATGGGCGGGGCACGTTCTGGGGCGTGGCCGGCCGGACCTTAGAACTCCGCCCGTTCGGGGCGGGGCTTGTCGAAAGGGCGGGGCCGCGCTCCGTCGGGGCGTGGCCTGTAGAACCTCAGAATCCGGGCGACTCGGGACTGAGGCGCGCGTCTCCCGGCTCGGGGTTCCTCCCACGCAGCCTCCCATTCAAAAGATGCCGAAGGGGCGGCGCGGCAGCCAGAGCCCTACCATGAGCCAGCGGCCGGCCCCGCCCCTCTACTTCCCTTCCCTCTACGATCGTGGCATCTCCTCGTCCCCGCTCAGCGACTTCAACATCTGGAAGAAGCTCTTCGTGCCGCTGAAGGCGGGCGGGGCGGCGGCGGGCGGGGCGGCGGCGGGGCGGCCCCTGCCCCAGGTACCCCAGGTTCCGGCGCCCCCGCCGCCGCCACCCGGCCTGGGGCCTCCCAGCGAGCGCCCCTGGCCCTCCGGCCTGGCCTCCATCCCCTACGAGCCTCTGCGCTTCTTCTATTCGCCACCGCCGGGGCCCGAGGTGGCTGCCTCGCCACTGGCCCCCGGCCCCACGACCCCCCGTGTCGCCTCCGCCTCCCACCCCGAGGAGTTGTGCGAGCTGGAGATCCGGATTAAGGAGCTGGAGCTGCTCACCATCACTGGGGACGGCTTCGACTCTCAGCGCTGTGCGTGACCTTGCCCGAGTCCCCTCTTAGCC
The DNA here is from genome assembly GCA_004024625.1 of Mellivora capensis. Taxonomy (NCBI): domain Eukaryota; kingdom Metazoa; phylum Chordata; class Mammalia; order Carnivora; family Mustelidae; genus Mellivora; species Mellivora capensis. The sequence goes on along the minus strand of PISX010012327.1, from coordinate 43,741 downwards.
CGCCTTGGCTCGCTCCTTGGCTCCCTCCTTGGCTACAAGCCTTCCTAAACCTCTCCCCCGCAGTGTGGCCTCCGGCCCAAACTCCAGCCCCCAGGAATCCCAGATCCCAGATCAACTCCTCCAGCACCCAGCCACACCTCCCAGCGCCCCGACGCCCCCATCCTGGATTTCAACCGACGTCTTCCCTCACCACAGTCAGGATTTCATGAACACTTTTGGCCCAAACTCCACTCTCCTTCCATCCTGAGCCCGTTTGGTAATCTGGACTCTGAGCCTCCAAACCTAGAACTCAAACCACCACAGCCCCCATCCTGCACTTTAAACTTTTACACCGTGACACCCCTCCCCCCACCGTGGTAGTAATATTACCATCACCCGCCACACACACCCCCTACCTCTACAGACCTGAGCTTTAGTGTTTATCTTCAACTTTGGTCCTGAATGGGAGGAGGTGGAAGCAAAGGTCAGTTGGTGTGTCTGTAGGTAGACACTCCAACCTAGGTCTGTAGATGGGAATTGTGCGAGACCCAGGAAGCCCAAGGACAGATCAGCTAGGGGCTTTGGGGCCCTCCACTTCTCAGTGCTGGAAGGAAACCTCCCTGTGAACCCTGGCCTTGATCCTCATAGCTATCTCACCAGGGTCTTGAGCTTTGCCTTCTAATTGTAGGTTTAAAGTCTTAGGGATCTGGACCAGGGCAGGCCAGGTGTGCTGATATGGGCAGGATTCCTCTAGCTTGGGAGCTAACTGATCCTTCCCATTGGAGGGTAAAGTTAAGTCTGATTCTACTCCCATAAGGACCTATCACACTGTGGAATATTCAGTAGCCATAGGCGGTTCTGTAGACTTTGTCTTCCCATCACCTGTTCTAAGGCTTACAGTATACCAATGGAGGAGGGCATATTGCTCTAGAAAGACCATCCCCACTATTGTAAAACAAAACAAAAACAACAGGTTAAATTGGCTCCCCTGCCATACAGGGAAGGGGGAGTATGAAATAACCTAAATGTTTAGGTTAATGGGACCATGAGAATGGTCCCCAACTCATCAGGCATCCCCTGTAAGGTCCTTTTCCCCCACAGCCCTGGAAAGAATTCCTAGAAGACAGGCTTGTCTAAGTCCTGGATTTCTTTACTACGTATTCTCCACTTAAATATGTTTTGTCTGTTAGGGGTTTTTTCCTACCCATGTTGGGTTTTGGGTTCATGCAGGGAACACACAATTGCTTCCCAGAAGCTTACTTTGGAAGTGTTAGAAAAGCCCTTATCTTTACTACAGCTGTGTTTGTTTTGCTCTCCTGCAGATAAATTCTTGAAGGCACTGAAAGATGAAAAGTTACAAGGACTGAAGACAAGGCAGCCTGGAAAGAAGTCGGCCTCTCTCTCCTGAGGAGCTGCCCACCAGAGCCTGGGCAGCAGCCTCCTTAGGTGTTAGTGCTTAGATAATGTGTCCCCTTTGTTGTCATTTCAAAGATCGTTATTTTCTGTTCTGTATTTACCACTGTTCTCACTACTCCCAGCATGTGCTCCACATACAGTGCCCACTTGTGGGGTAAATCTCATGGTCTGTCTCCTCTCTGTGCTGCTGCTGGGGAAGCTTTCTCATAGGGTCTGGAAGCTGCTGAGACCATAGGAGGGGACACCCAACACTGCCACGTGAAAGGAATTGGGAAAACCCAAGGGCAATATGTATTTGGTTTGCTGTTTCCCTGCTCAGAAAGGTTCTTTAAAGCCTGGAACAAATGGTTTGTTCTCAAACAGCTTTAGTCCTGGGAAGTGTTTTGTTTAATAGTTTTTGGGCCCCAAAAACTCTGGTAATCTGATCAAAGCTATGGTCCTTCCTAGAAAATCACATATTCAAAAAATACGGAGGGCTTGTTATGTGCCCTCCTAGATTCAGGATTGGGAGTGGGAGAGACCTAGACAATAAACACAAGTAAGAAGATCATAATACAATATCACTGATGACCTGCCAAGGGGTAAACAAAAACAGTAGGGCAAGGTTGCTCAGGAGGGGTCAGAGGAAAGCAGGGTGGCATTTCAAATATGGTTTCTGGAAGAGGTAACATGTAAACAAGGCGTGGAGGAAGTTGAGGGTGATAGCCATGTGACAGCTGGGAGAACGTTCCAGGCACAGGGGGGCCAGGGCAAAGGCTGAAGGTGGGAGCATGCGCGATGTTTGAGGCCTGCAAGAACCCAGGTGGCTGGAGCCTCCGGGAGGAGTGAGGGGACCATGGTAGGGCTGAGTGCAGAGGGTCCTTCCCAGTGGGATTCTGCAAACATGGGACTCTGGGTTCTACTCCAAGTGGAGTATGGAGTGGTAAGAGGGTTTTCAGCGAGTGATCGCATCTGACCTGGGCTGCTAAAGTGAGAATAGACTAAGGCAGGAAGCATGGAAAGCAAGTTGGAGGTTTTCATAACAATACAGCTAAGCCAGAAGCAGTGGTGCCGCCCAGTGTGGCCCAGGCCCCGCCGCTCTTTCACTCTTGCTGGGTCAGAGGTGTCTATGGCCTGCGAGGTACCCACCACTGCCACCACCCCTGCCGCCAGGTGCTGTCTCTCTGGCCAGAAGGAGCAAGAGCTCCGCAACACAAGCGCACGAATAAAGAAGGAAGTATTTCAGGAAACAGTGTAACATTTTGACGCTTGGCATCTTGATTCCCCTGTGCCCTCATTCTGCCTGCAGCCACGGTAGATCCTAGCCAAAGAATTTGTGACATTTGGGCTTCCTGCAAAGAACGGAAAGGAGCGACCAGTGAATCCCGCCTCTTAGAATCGGAGCGGGAGGCGGTGTTTGGGAGGGGCGTGGTCAGCTCTGGCCAATAGCACTGATCGCCCGCACCACGTGCCCGAGACGCCCTCTTCGAGCTGGCCAGGAGGCTTTAGTGTCGGTGACCTTGTCAAGAGTAATTTTGGCTCAGTGAGGGGGATATATCGCCTGACCAGAGTCGCTTTTAAGAGAAGGGGGTGGAGGTGAATTGGAGACCGTGGGTGGAGAAGACTCTTGAGAGGCGGTTAGCGGCCTCTTAGAGCAGTAACTGGCAGGACAAGCGGGGTTGAGAGGTCTTTATTAAGGGAGAAATTACTGCTTGCTTGTGGTCGGGCAGACGGAGAAAAAGTGATGCTGTAGATGAGGCCTGGCTGGAATGGTGTCCTTGAGTGGACAAGAGAGGTGGGACCTACTTTACAGTGGAAGGATCGGAGTTACGTGGAAGCAGAGATGGTTCCTCTGCAATCACAGGAGGTTCCGTCCGTGGTGTGAGCATGCAGATGCCGATAGATGGAGAAATGGGTCCCAGGAACCCCGCCCGGTAAGTTGCAGACCCTTGCCCCAAAGTTTGTGCAGCAACCTGTGTGCTTGAGGACGGAAATGCGCATGCCTGCAAGGCCCAGCTGGAAACAGTGAAAGGGGTGCAGGGAGCCAGGTGGAAAGTGGCTAGCTGGGGGGCCTAGGCGGGTGGTGGGGGAAGCGGCTGACCCTGACTTCCCAGTGCTTGTTGCCCAGCCAGGAGGGTAACACGCTGCCAGGTCACAGCTCCTGCTTTCTAAATCTTAGCAACGAATTCAGATTATTTCCAGAGCACAATTCGGACCAAATAAAATAAAGGCTGGACAGTCTGGTAGAGTTTATAACCTCTGCTCTACCCATAGCAGTCATCTCACCCTGGTCAGGGATTCCAGGCCCTCTCCCCTCCCCAGGAAGAAGGCAGATCCCCCCCCTCCCTTTTTTTTAATGTTGATTTTTTTTTAAGATTTTATTTATTTGACAGAGATCACAAGTAGGCAGAGAGGCAGAGAGAGGAGGAAGCAGGCTCCCTGCTGAGCAGAGAGCCTGATGTGGGGCTCCATTCCTATCCTATTGCCCGAGGTTGGCTGCTGTTGGAGAAGCTCCCTCCTTCACTCTGAGAAACTTCTGGCTGGCAAGGCCAGTGAGAGGGGCTGGAGAATTTTAATGAGAGGGTGGGGAAAACCAAGGGCGGTACATCCAGTGGGGGCCCGTTTCCCATTCCCTCTCCAGTCCCAATAGCTCTGGCCTCCTGCTAACCCCTAGCCTTACCCCCACTTGAACTCCCCATGTGCACAAGATTGGCCACCTCTGAAGGCACAGAGGAAGACAATTGATATAAACAATCTCATTGAATCTTCATCATCACCTTGTGGAATAGGCACTACTCTTGGCATGTTTTAGGGAATGAGGGAAGAGAGCTTCCCCCACCACAAAATGGAAGAGACTGTTTGCCAAAGAAAAGGATGTTGGCAGATGAAAATGATAGGAGTCCTGATTGAGAGAAGAACATATGCAAAGAATAATAGCTGAAGGCTTTGCGTGCTGGAGCCAGCTTGAATAGCTCGTGAGCACCAACAGCTAAAATTCCGGAGTTTTGTCAGCTGGTTGTTAAATACAGCCATTATTAAAAATTAAACTGTGTCAGCTCACAATTAGACTGTATTTACAACTAAGTTAAAGAATACTCAAAATCCATCACAGCCTATTTTGTTTCATTTTACATTTCCCTATGTTCTTGAGGTGATGTCCATGGCACCGCTATAGTTGGTAGAAATACTATCTAATAGTGTACTAACGTGTATTACTTCCTAAGAATGTCACATTGGCATATGATATTGACCATCGTGAGAGTTTTTACACCATGGAAATTGGCGAATGTTACAAATCACGTTTGTTCCTGCCCACCTCCACTCCCCCAAAGAGTTGGGTGTTAAACGTTTACTAGCACACCGTAAATGAGAAATAAAAATGCCACTTTGTTCATAACTGAGCTAAAGAGAAAGCTGCTTTGAAGCATTTGAAGTTGGGTTGAAGGTAGAAATGAGGCCCCTTTCTTCCTCTGGCCCCATTTGCCCACTCAGCTGTAGACCTTGAGGCAGGAAAAACCCTGATCAGTCCTGCCCCCAAGGCAGGCTTTACCTTGAAATAAATAGGCTTTCATGGAGCACATGGGGACTGACTTTTAAGATGTAGTAAGCCTGCCCACTGGTAATATGGTGCCCAAGGAACGTTCTGGACTCTGGCCAATCAGATTTGTGACTTCTACTTTCGGGTAATTAGGGTATTAGGGAGTACAGAGATAACAGCCTGCAGGTGGGGGATGGAAGTCCCTCCTCTCCAGTGGTAACCGTTTTGAGCAAGATGGAACACTTGATTAAGCGTGAAAGGAGCTATTTATATTACATCCCTTTCATCCACAGATCTGTTAGTCCTGAGAGAAATAGAAAATTCAAGTGAATTGGGAAAACCTCCTCCTGCTTAATGCAAGTAATTTGGGCCCCACTCTATGGCCAAAGGAGTCAGGCAGGACCCAGCACCTGCAGGAACCTGGTTTCTCAGAACAGAAGAGAGATCCAGTCATAGCGTTAAAGCTTTCCCTGGAGGTGAACACCACTGGGTGCCTCATGGCTCACTGGCATTTTCAACCAGTGATTCTGTCTCCAGACATGTGACCTTGAGAAAGTCACCTAACCTCTCTGAGCCTGTTTCCTCATCTGTAAAATGGAGATACTGCTCTCACAGGATGGTTGGGTGGAGGACAAGAAATAAGATGACAGATGTGAGACCGCCCCGGTTGGGAGTCACCATTATTATTTTCTGGTGCATTTAGAACACTGTTCTCACTGTTGGGCTACAGGTGCAAGGAATGGAGGTGGCTGTGGGCTGTGACCTGGAAGGAGGCCTGCCTGCAGGGAGGGAGAAACTTTGAGTTTGCAGGGCCCCAAGGGCTCAGTCCTCCCCCAGGGCTCAGTCCTACAAGAAGTGATAAGGAGGTGAGTGGGGCTGGGAGGCCGTTTGGGAGGAGGTTTGAGTCTTTTCTGGAGAGGGCCAACCGTATTTCTCCCAAGCGGCATCAGCAGCAGCAAAGCCAAGGGCTGAGCTTCTCTGCAGGTGGGTCCCCCAAGGAAGGGCTGTGGTCACCACCCAGCGCTTCCGTCTGTCCACCCCAGGGCGTGGAAATGCGACTAGAGGGGAATCCGGGAAATATATCAGTGGGCTGGGTTTCTTTTGGTTGTGGGGAAACTAGAGGGCCACTCAAACTAGCTTACTTAAATAACAAGAGGGCTGCCAGGAAGGTTCTCTGATGACAAGCAATAGAAACAAACATAAGGAAAATGTTAAAAAAAAAAAAAAAAAAGACATCCAGGCCTTTAGGAGGAAAGGAATGAGGGTGTTGCCAGCTCCACGCTGCCGCCAGTCCTTGGAGAGGAAATATGACTGGCCCTCCGCCCCAGACTCCGTGTCCATCTCTGTCCATGTCCCGGAGGGCGGGTGTGCTGTGCCAGCAGCCCACTCAGAGGCACTCAGAGTGGGGGAGCCGCTGCTTTCCAAGACGCTGCCTCTCCCCTCCGGGGCCTCCTGCCAGTCCAGCAGCTGCCCTCTTATCTCCCGCTCCACGCTCCTGCCCTGCCCTCCTGCCTTGCCCTCCAGCCTCTCCTTCGTGGCTTCCTCCTAACTTCCCTCCTCAGTGAGTCACAGGAGCCACGAGGGGCTCCAGGTTCACAGGACCGCTCCCAGTGAGCAATTTCCTATCACAGTTGCCCAGGGAAGAGTGAGGGTGGGGGAGGGGGATGGCTGGCTTGGAGGGAGGTCATGGAAGGTAGGTCCACTAGGGGAGTGGAGAGACAGAGCGGTCAAGGTCAAACAGTCCCTGGATGATTCAGCGGGGCTGGAAGGAGAATTCCTCTCCAAGGAGGAGGACCTGTCAGTGAGCCCATCTATCCATTCACCCGGGACTATTTATCTCATCTCAGAGTTTATTTGAATGCAGCGCGTCCATCACTCTGAAAATCTGGAAACACTGCCCGTAAATTAAGCCTGTGTTCATTGTACTCACTCGTTCGTTCATTTATTCATCCAAGCCTTCTTTAAATGAAGCAGGTGCTTAATTTCTCTGAACCTCTTCTCATCGGGAAAATGTACATGGCAATTCCCTGTGCCTGGGGTTGTTTCAAAATTACTGAGATAATGTGCGTAAAACTGCTAAGCTCAGGACCTGACACCATCACTTGGCTAGGTAGGGTGTGCTGGCCACGTTTCAAGTCAGGGTTTCTGGTCATGATTGTGCGGGGGATCCACTAGGAGGCAGCCTGAACTTGGAAGTGGGATGGAACAGAGTCCCCTTCCCTTTCCAGTCGTCTCACATCCAGAAGTGCATTTATCAGCTTGTTCATTATTATCCAGGAGAAAATCCAGTTTGGAAACCTGGAGGGAGGAGGACACATTGTGGCCATTGGCGGGATTCATTGCAAAAATAAACACAGGTGCAGCCTGGGACCTTTCCCTGAGGCTGCAGGGGGCTGCCTGCTGAGAGCCCCGTTTTACTCCCACGGGGACAGCGGTGCCGGGTATGGGGTGAAAGGGCTGGAGGATCTCTTTTCAGAACCAGTTTGAAGATGAAAGTCTGGTTCACATGAATAACCTGAAGCCGGACTGAAATCATTAACATTTATTGTTTGTATGGGTCTACTTGGGCGGTGATGCCAACATTTCACAGACAGACTGGGGGCTTAAACAACAGACATTTACTTCTCACAGTTCTGCAGGCTGGGAAGTCGAAAGTCAAGGTGCAGGCCAATTCCTGTTCTTGATGAGCTCTCTTCCTGGCTTGCAGTTCACAGAGAGCTCCAGTGTCTCCTCTTCTTCTTATAGGCACAATTTTCCCCTCTTGAGGACCCCACTCTCATGACCTCATCTACACCTAATTACCTCCCACAGGCCTCCATCCCCAAATAGCAGCATGTTGGGGATTAAGGCTTTGACCTAAGGCTTTGGGGTGGGGGTGGCATATGTCAGTCTGTAGCATCATTTACACTGTATTCCCATTTATTCCTCTCTCTCCTGTCATTTATCTACTTGTCCAACCATTAATGATGACAATACATAAATAGGCAGATAGACAGTCCTTAAGTACATACATTTATACCTACTTACATATAAAAAGAATCAATCATAAATATATAGAAATAAAGATATTTATCTGTGGACTGCTATTTGCCTATTATCTGTTATTGTTATCCACGGATGGGTGGATGGTCTAGATCTATGTTGTCTAGTAGAACTTTCTGCAGTGGTAGAAATGTTCTAAATCTGTGCAGTTTAACATGGAAGCCGTTAGCCACATGTGGCCATTGAGATTTGACATGTGGCTAGTACAACTGAGGAACTGAATTTTAAATTTTGTTTCATTTTAATTATTATATTTCAGTTTAAGCTGGGTTTGTGGCTGCTATATTGGACCATGCAGGTCTAGACAGAGGTCAGAGACACAGTTTCCCCTTTAACTGATTGGATTGTGTTGAGTTTGGAAAAACGGGGGTTTCACGCAGACTTTGTTTTCAGAGTTATCTGACGGGGGAGTGGGTGAAAGTGGCGTCTCTTTATAATGAGGAAACCAAAGCTCAGAGCGGTGACGCCTAAGGGGACAGAGCTGGTCAGCAGTGGAGCCTACCCACCACCTCTAGGTGGCAGTTCCTTCCTCTGGGTAAGCCTCTGGGTGATGTGGGAGGAGTCGCAGGACAATGAGGACAGCCCCACTTGACCAAGGTTCGCTGTGTGAGCTTGTTTGCGTGTGTGCGCACGCGCCGTGTACACATGCGTGTGTGTATGCGTGCGCACGCGCCATGTATGCATTTGTGCGCGTGTCCTTGCACATGCGGTTGTGTGCATGAGCAGCCCTCTTGTAGAAGGAGGTTGTGTGAGCCTCTGCACCGGAAAGAGGACAGTGAGCAAACCTGAATTTTTCACTGCACCCTTCTCCATCCATCCCAAAGAGACCGTTTATTTTTGGTGCATTTCAAGGACTGGTATGATTTTATAGTCTGTTTTAGGGAGAGAGCAATATGCTCTGATGGGGCCAATTCTAGCAATGGAAATGTTGTCTTGGGGTCTGAGCACAAGAGAGGCTGATGGGGTTTCAAGACACTCTTAGGTCTTCTTCCCACTCCCGCTATAATGCCGCACCTACCAGTACCAACTGTCAGCCACCAGTTACTGATGGACCCCTCTGTGCCAGGCTCTGCGCTCAGCACTCTACACCCTACACCTTATTAATATTTCCAGTCCCAACCCATGAGGAAGGATGTCCTTCCCGCCACTTACAGAGCTGCCAAGACATGTACGACTAGGACGTGGTCAAGCTGTTCCAGAGCCCAGTCACTTAAACCTTCAGCTCATTTTTTGGTAACTGGTTTCAAACTATGATATTTTCCCTCTTCCCCTTCTGCCCACCTCAGCCAGCTGCTATCAGGAATCTGTGTGAGCTAATACCCTAACCACCGGAACTCTGGACTCTCAAGCAGGAACAGGCGAGGTTTCTCCTGATTTCAGCGCAGGAGAGCTTCACTTGAACAACACGGTGCCTGAGCAGTTACATGGGCGGTCTCATTTTCCACGGGCTTACTGTTTGGTTCTGGTAGTGAGTCCCCCATCCTTCTTACAGAGCTAACTGTCCTTGCTGCCAGACCTTTAAATACACCAAGTCCAGGCGTTTTGCAGGGACTTGGTTGATGGGACTAGGGTCAAAAGCCCGGGATGAGTTGAGTCTTTTGACTGTTCTGAAGACTGACTCCCGGGCGTGGTGGGACTGTCATCCAAAGAACATGTGGGAGTTCTCTGGCTTGGTCAGGTGGTAAAGGGCATTTCCTTTCACAGCACTGCTACCTGCCCGGGTGTCCTGAGCTCACCTCTGTTCTGGGGACTTAGGGGTGTCCTGGGCTTTTGAAAAGAGAGTTTGTTTACAGTGGGTGGCTGGAAGGGGCTGAGCATAAGGGTCACCCCTTCTCGGTGATCAATGGGCAATGTGTTGGTTCTGGGAAGATAATGAGTTCCCCGATGCTAGAAGTATTCAAGGAGGCAAATAAATACCAACAACCCATCATGCTCATAGAGTACCATGGAGGGGTAAGCCAGGCATTCTCTCCCACCACTGCAGTCACATCGGAGACTAGATCTTAGCTTCATTTCACAGACAAGGCTCAGAGAGGGGACATGACTTGTCCAAAAACTAGAATGAGGTAAAAGTGAGGTTCAAATCCAGGTCTGGATGATTGTAAGTCCTAAAATGGGGATCCCTTTACCCATGTGATAACAATGGGTATGGTATAGATTCTGAGCAAGAGTAAAACCTTTAAAAAATATTTTCTGTCCTCTTACTCCCTGTGTAATTTAAAATCAAGATAATTCCCCCTCTTCCACCCCATGGTAACTACATTACTTTTTTTTGCCCTAAATATCAAGTCATATTTAACACTCTCCATCTTCCTCCCACCTCCTGTTCATTCCCTTCCCGCTCTCCTTTTGAATACCTGCCTCACCGAAGCCCTAATTCTGCCTACACTTTGATAGGGTAAGCCAATGTCATGCAATACAGGATGTGAGTTTTATCCTGTGTTGATTGCAGGATACAAAGCTGCATAATTTCCCCACTGAATTCTCTTCCAACTCAAAGAGGCTGAGGTCCTATAATTTCAAAAATACCAAGATACATCCTTCCATCACATGGTGATTTCTAATATTCTGAGAATTTGTAAATGCTTGTTAAAATCTTTTCCTCATGGGGAATGGAGAAAGAAATATTAAGTAAGAGAAGAGACATCCACTAACACCTTAGAAAGAAAATTACAGTAAGACAGCGTGCTTTATTTCATATGCAAATTTGCCAAGAAAAAACAAACATAATTTCAACTAAGCCCAACAGACAAATGCAGCAAAGAAAGGGTTTCATCGCAAAGCTCTACCTGGCTTGCCTATTGAGATTTGCTCCATAGAGCACTGTATTTCAGAGGTTGAACAAAAACCAAAACCCATTCGTTAATAATCCAGGGCATTCTGAACGGCACTTTATTGATATGAACAATGCGAAATGAGAGTGTTCGGTGTACTGTGGTTTCATTTGTAAAATATATGGCTCCTGAAATTTTTATTTGGATTGCATAGTATAGTCCCCAAACTGGTTATTCCTTTTCTGACAATTTGGGCTCCTGATTTCCTTTGATGGTGACAGCTCTGAAATTTGGGTTTATAACATTTGTTGATTCTTGGCAGTTAACAATTTGCTCTCAGTCCCCAGGGGGATATTGTGGGCACCTTACTAACTAGTTAAAGGTCATGGATAAGGAAAACTGTGTAGCATCATTAGAAGATAGCCCTGCAGTCTTTCCTTTCTAATCATAAATGTTTCCAGAAAGATGGGGACTTTGGTTTTCATGTGGTTGCGTTTGGATTTTAATTTGCCTACCTCTGATGAGGTAGAAAATCCACCGAATGAACGGTGGTTCTTCATATGTTGGGCTCTGTCTCAGGGGATCAATCTTCCTTGACCATGAGCTCTGTGAGGGGCAGGCATTCTGTCCTGCTTCCAGGTGAATCCTCATCACTTAGCCAGAGTCTGGTGCATAGTAGGTACTCAGGAAATGTTCATTCAGCCAACGAGGGACTGAATGGGTGACTCTGTGGAAGGTTCTATCAGTGCTTCCCGTACAGTTCCAGTTAAATGAAAGGTTAATGATCCATAGGATAAAACTGTGCCCATAATACATGCCCCTGTCGGAAAAGTGGCCCAGTGGCCCTCCTTAAGCCCTTGTTTCTGCTCACTTGTGGCATCTAATTTCTGGTCTTGGCCTTTGGTTTCTTCACCTGGACTCATTCTGAAGAATGGGTCCCCCATGCACTGAAGACTAGTTTGGGACCTACCAGTTTTGGAAATATAATCTTAAATTAAAGGGAAGCCAACTTTTGGTTTCCAAAGCACCTGAATGTCAATATATGAAGTAATTTGTGCAATTTGGCAGTCCTTTGTTTTCACAGTCCAAAGACTTTCCAGGCCCTTTCTCTCGATGCTACCCAACCTGACCTAGGAAAGGGACTACTCCAGGAGGAGGCAAACAGATTTTGGCTTTGCCATCATGAATCCTAGCAGAGTAGGGTGAAGCATGAATAATGTAATCCAACGTCCGGCTTACTCATAGACCTTGTGTCCCAAATCCAACTGTTTCCAAATGTTCCATAAGCAAGACATCTGGGTGGTAGCCTGATTTTTCATTAGGTTGTGTTGGCATCACTGGAGATGTGGCTTCAAGGGATGTGGCTCCCATGGGTCCTCTGGGTCTCCCAAAGGCTTTAGCTACCAGGACTGAGGAGCTGAGTGATGGAGTGGGCACCAAGGACAAAAGCAAACTCTCTGTGTGTTCAGTAAAGGCCCATCAGATCCAGAGCAAGCTCATATAGCCCATTTCAGAGACCAGGGAACCTGGGGTGCCTTTACTTTCAAGAGTTGCCAGAGCTCTTTGGTTTGGAGGAGGGGTTGGCAATGAAACTGTTGTGAAACTTTATTTCAGTTCTGAGGAGTCAGATGGCCTCTCCTTAAATATGAGTTTGTCCATGCGTAAACGTGAACACTGAAATGTTGTTAAAATGAAGTGCCCAAGTATGCAGACCAGTATTTGCCATAACCATACCTCCAAGAGATCACAGAGAGACTCAGAGCAATTATGTCTCCCACCAACCATCTGTGTACATTTTACAGGTTAATTGGCCACTGACGACTCACTACTTGGCTCCACATTCCCTCCTAGGTGCGTTCTTTCTGGCTTCCGGGGGCCAGCAGAGCTCATGAGTTGGGTGCCATGACAGTGACTCAAAGAAGTCTGGAGATGGTCCTTTGGAATAAGTTTGCTCTCCTCTTTCTGAGGGGGCCCCAGCAAGGAAAGGCTAGGGATTACCATGTGCCTTTTCCAGCTCCCTGGATCTGTGTCTGTCTGCCGTTCCTGGAACTGAAGTAGGCACCACCACTTCCCTTCGCTTGATCATTTCATTTGCCCTGAAGGTTAAGAGCAGCCAGGATCCAGGAGGAAAGAAAAAGCAAAGGGGTGCCCTGGTCCTATTCTCCACCATGGGGAACGCGCCAGAATCTTGTGGAAGCTCCAAGTCTATTCCTCATTGTTGCAGCAGGACAGTGGCTCTGGGCAGTACTTTTTGTGCATCTGTGAGCCCTCTTTATAGAGTGGTAGGGAGAGGAGTAAAAGTTGCTCCTTCGGCATCTGAGCACATCTGAATACTTGCAGAGAGCTTCAGCAGATGGGGCTCCTGTGAGAAACAACATGCTTACGGGTCCAAGCTGCCCAAATCTCAGTGGAGCCCAAAAGCTCAGGGTTGTGGCTCTTCACTAGGACACATGGACTCCCCTGAAACATTCAGAGTTGGTTTTCGTTTGTCTATTTTCATTACAGGAGATAAGCTTCTTTACCTATACTCTAAGTCTTCTTGGCCTCCAGGTTACTTCTTACTCAATATTCTATTCTTTTTTTTTTTTTTTTAAAGATTTATTTATTTATTTATTTATTTGACAGGCAGAGATGACAAGTAGGCAAGAGAGGCAGGCAGGGAGAGAGAGGAGGAAGCAGGTTCCCTGCTGAGCAGAGAGCCTGATGTGGGGCTCGATCCCAGGACCCTGGGATCATGACCTGAGCCGAAAGCAGAGGCTTTAACCCACTGAGCCACCCAGGCGCCCCAATATTCTATTCTTTGAGACCTTTGCTTTGCCTACAGCCCATCATGGCCTTTGAGTCTTGACCGGTCAGTTTCAACATCTCTTGCCAATAGATTCTGTGTCTTGGTGTTTCTTACAGAGAGAATGCAGTTGGCTTAGCCCCATGGGCTGAGTTACATTTTTTTGTAGCTGGTCAGCCAATGAATTTTGGTTCCTGGGTCGGATGAGTCTCCTGTCCACTCGGCTTACGTCAGAGGGCAGAGCGTGGATATAACACACCAATAGGGCTGAACATAAGGCAGACATGATCACTGGGACTAGCAAAGGCAGGGAAAGTAAGTGGTCTTGGAAGTTTATGTCCGTGACGCGTGTCATCCTGGACCCTTTGGGAGCCACTGACCTGGATGGGACTTCACTGTGCCCCAAGAAGGGCCTATGACCAGATACTGGCTTATTCTGCCCTGGGACACCATCTGCTCCAAGGACACAATCAAGAGTAGGCTGGAACTGCTCCCTTGGGGCCTGTGGATGGCCAGAGAGAAGTTCTTTTTGGCTCATGAGCTCATGCCTCAGGCTGGGATGGCTTCTGACACCACAAGGGGTCCCACGGAGCTTTGATAACTCATAGCAGGCACTAGTGTGTGGTTGGGCTGTGAAGGGGACTCCATCTCACCATATGAGGGAGGCAGAATGAGAAGCAGGCAGGTTTTGGGGTATGAAAACCTTTGCTTTCTATTTTATAATAAAAAAATTCTAACAGCCTACGAACGCTCTGTTCCCGGCAGAGGCCACGGATGTAGGAAGCTAATTAGAAAGCCAAGCATTAAGTGTTGACAGCAACAACTGAGCTGCCGTTCAGTACTTGTCTTTGCCTAATGCCTAACGTGTGTGATGCGGTTGGTGGGGATGGAGGGGGAGTGTGAGTCTGGGTTTTCCACTCGGGGTGACAGCGCATGTACACGTGCTTGTATGGCCCCCGAATTGTTCAACAGCAACAACAACACAATACAGCAAGGATGAGGCTGGCTTTGGGGGCAGTTCCAAACTTAGGAACCTCTTCATTTTTTTTACTTTATGGAGGTTTTTAAAAATTTTATAGAATATGTGACAAATTAGTTGAGTGGATGGAAAGAGCTAAAATATTTCATTAGAAAAAAAACGAAGCTAGTGCTTCAGTAAGGATACCTTCAAACATATTTTTCAAAGCCTTTCGTATACAATCTGCCCTGTGCTCCTCACGCCTACCTCGGGTGGGCAGACGCGCACATGCCGTTGTACTCGTTTCACAGATGAGGAGTCAGAGAACGGTTTAAAGGGAGTTGCCTAAAGTCTTGACTATGCCTTTTTCAAAATTTCCAGACCAGAGAATGATACTGTGATTCTGTTTGGTACAAACTTTCTCTCAGTTTGTCTGTAGGCGGGGGTGAAGTTAGACATAGGGAAGAGATGGGGGAAATAAGGGGAGGTCACAGTTAATTTATGTAAAATACACTGACAGCCTCCTTCTGTAATTTATAAAAGTCTGGCCATGGGACGCCTGGGTGGCTCAGTTGGTTAAGCGGCTGCCTTCGGCTCAGGTCATGATCCCAGCGTCCTGGGATCGAGTCCCACATCGGGCTCCTTGCTCAGCGGGGAGCCTGCTTCTCCCTCTGCCTCTGCCTGCCACTCTGCCTGTGCTCTCTGTGTCTGACAAATAAATAAATTAAAAAAAAAAAAAAAAGTCTGGCCAAGGTCAGAGAATGAAAATATCAATTTCTAGAATTCATTATATAATGGTTTTCACTGAAGTATGGGTTTGACCTCTGGAGACAAATTCCACCACATCACAAATCCCCCTGTCTGTGAAACGTGCATAATCAAGCAACTTAACATTGTCTAAAAGAATTTGTTTCTGGTACTATTCATTCTATTTCCTGAATATTCCTTCCTAGAAGCCCCCTCCCTTTTAGCACTTACCATAGGATAGGATTCTATTCTGTAATCATTCACCTTAAGAAATCAAGAGATCTTCCAATTCTCAGGACACTAACTTATTATATTCGGAAGGGCAGAGCCACAATAATATCAATTCAAAACTAATTTTGTTTCAAAAGGCTCTACAGAAAGGCTCATCAGCTTCTTCATCCATGCAAGTGGGTGGCCGTGAGCTACATTCACAGCACCTAAGCTAAGATCATGCAATTCAACTTACAAGTATTGACTGTCTGCTGAGCAAGGTGTGGGGCTTCCTGGACCTTGACCAGAAATTGCTCAGACCCAGGATCAATAGTACAGGGACAACCCATGGTTGGGGCAGTGCTGGCCCGTCCCCCAGGGTTTCAAATGGGTGCATCCCCACATGATGGAAAGGTCAAGGATAACCTCTCTGGTCTGTGGCAGTGTCCACGGGGACTGCTCACCAGCTGCGTGGTATTCTAAGAGTGTCCATCAATTCCAGTCCTGAGATGCTTCCTTCCTTCTGAAGGTTCTGTCCACTTATGCTCCCCCTCTGTGTACCAGCCCCCAACAAAGGCTCTTACCAAATGGGTCAGTCCACGGGGCCGTGCTGGTCTTACATGACTCTGCCTCCTTTATGACAGCTGATCGGAGAGGCACGTGACCCAAGGGTGGCTGGTTCATCCATAAGGCGGATGAGCTAGACCAACCAGACTCTCAAGGTTTGGGCACAGAGACAGTAGTCAGAGAGGGATGGGTACAGGAAAGACAAAGTGGTGTGGAGTGGGTCCTGGGATGGATTTTCAGCTACACATACAATAATGAGAAAACAGAGAATGCTAGGAGGCCAAGGTAAGCAAGAGAACTGAGCTGACATGCAGAGAGAAACAGAGGAAAGTCCATATGGAGAGAGGTTGCGAGAGAAAACGAGCGAGCTGGTGGTCTCCAGCTCTTTCCCGTATGGGTGCTGTGGTTAGTTTCTGTGAAATGGCCCTGTATTCTCTCCAAGTGTGTGGGGGGGTGCCCCACACTTTTGAGCAAGTCTGAATAGGTTTCTAGCCCTTGCAAAGGTCTTTGACTAGAATACCTTTAAGGCTGGACTGCAGGGAAGAATTTAATTTCTACCACTTGGACCCAAGTCAGTTACTGCTCCAAGTTAAATTACTCTATTTCCCTAAAAGTGTTTGGCTGTATTTTGTAAGCAAGGTCCAAAC
The DNA here is from genome assembly GCA_004024625.1 of Mellivora capensis. Taxonomy (NCBI): domain Eukaryota; kingdom Metazoa; phylum Chordata; class Mammalia; order Carnivora; family Mustelidae; genus Mellivora; species Mellivora capensis. The sequence goes on along the minus strand of PISX010012327.1, from coordinate 27,099 downwards.
TATTTTCTGGTGTGTGGTAGAAGGAAGAGATTAAGTTTAAATTATGTTTTCAGACCTTAGAAATAGTATCTGTTACTATCTTCATTAAACATTGAGTGCCTGAGTAGAAAAAGGTGCCTCATGTAGAAAAAAGCTTATTGTTTTCTACAATCAGTGTTTAACTTTTTGATCCGTTTCTCTAATTTCTGCCAGTTAGAGAAACATTTCTTTTCTGTTAGGTATTTAAATTCCTATCTTCCTCCATCTGTACTCTGATTTTTTTTTTTTTAAGTTACAAATCTAACAATTTCCTATCCATTCTTTCATCAAGACTACTAAGAAAAGACATGCCTTTCGGTTGAATTCTTAAATTAGCAAATAAACAATATAACCTCCGGGATGAGAGAATTGATTCTTAACATAATCCACCCTGTCTCAGTTGGCCCAGGCTGCCATAATGAAGTACCACAGACTGGGTGACTTTTAAACAACAGAAATTTATTTCTCATACTTTTGGAGGCCAGACCTACAAGATCAGGGTGTCAGTGGGATCGGGGTCTGGTGAGAACCCTTTTCAGAGCTGCAAGACTGTTGACTTCCTACTGTAGCCTCATGTGGCAAAAAAGAAGGCAGTAGGCTCTCTGGGATCCCTTTTATGAGGGCACTAATCCCATTCATGAGGACTCCACCCTCATAACTGAACTTACCCCCCCCCCCGCCCCCCGCAAGGCCCCACTTCTTAATACCATCACATTGGGGTTAGGATTTCAACATATGAATGGGGGTGGGACACAACAGTGAGCCCACAGCACATCCTGAAAGAGAGCACTTCTGGCTCTGTAGGTAATCACTGCCATCTCAGATCCTAGGTACCTGGGCACACGACAGACTTTCAGGCTTCTGCACATGGGGCAGCCTTCCCTAAGGCAGAGCATAGAATCTGTGGCCCCAACATGACATGTGGTCATGGCCTCCCTCCCTGCTTGTTTGGATCCATGGCACTGAGAGAGGAATGCACCCTTGTAGTCTTGAACATCAGCAGTTGAGGAGAACACCATATCCTTGATGACTCTCTGGAAAAAGCCAAAATGCATTTCTTTTCAGGAACGCAGAAAACTCACTTCAAAACAAGTTCTGAAAAATGTTTATTATGCCACAAACGCATCATCCTCTATACACTTTATCTGAAGTCCTCTACATATCCAGTCATCTTTTCTCTTCACGAGAATGTAGGGCGTCCCTCATCTGACCCTGGTCTACTGTTTAAACTTCCTAGCACAGTTCAAGAAACGCATCACAGACAAGAGTGCAGGCAGCATGGTGAAATGGAAAACAAGTTGAATCATGAATCAGCAGGCTTGGGCTGGAATCCTCAAGCAGGTCGCTTTGCTTTTCTGGACTTCTGATTCCTTCTCTGAGACTGCCAAGGTCCTTCATGGCTTCTTCAACCGTCTGGAAGGTCAGGAGGAACGTACAGCCTCTGGGCTCTCACAGAACTCTATTTTCACTTCCATGAGGCACTTCTGCCCATCTGTCTTTGCTCACAGTCAGCTGTCCAGGCATCTGTCCCCTCCACGAGGTCGGGAGTCTCTTCAGAGAAGGGACCACATAAGTTACCAGTCACAGAAAATCTAAAAATGGCAGCTGTCTCCCTGGTACTGGAAAAATGAACAGATTGATTTCTTTTCAGCTTAAGGTTTTCCTCCCATATACTTTTCTTAAACCTGTGGTGTCTGGTTTACGAGTGTGTCTGATTTAGCACGCTATATTTTTAGTCATCTCAGTTGACTAACTCGGTACTTCCTGGGGTTCTGCAAAGACCGCAGTGATTTGTTTCTCCATCCTCTGAGCAAGCTGGAGCCACACCACTACAAGCTGTAGGCTCATTCTCCGTAAGTCACTGGAACATCCAAAGCTCGGACACTGGCTTTGAAGTGTCTAGTTTCATCACACTAAGGTCTTGAAACTTCATTTTCACATCCAGGATTTCCAGGCATTTACCAAGTAGACAAAGTACTGGGTTGATATCATTGCACTGATGAAGTATTAATATTATTGATAAGGCGGGACAATGTGGCTGACTTTATCAGACTCATACCATTTGCATGAAAAGGCTGAGTTTCTTTGGCTCTTTGTTCATTCAAGTGCATTGAATACCTATTTGGATAGACTTAGGCGTTGTGTTAATCTGTCAATAAAATCTTGCACCATCCACAGTGTTTTGCAAGCTGATTTAGGTTTTGGACTACAACAACTGGCCATTGGTAGAAATATACCATATATACACATGGAAATTACAAAAATACATTTTATTTATAGCTGATTTTTTTTAAGTAACAAAAAACTAACACTATGAAAGATCGACCAGCATACCAAAAGGACACTACCTAATATCATCCGAACAAGAGACTTGTTTGGGGGGATTCCATGACACATCATCTCCGGAACTTTCCAGAAAGGGCAATTTGCCATTGGGAAATAAAAACAGCTTCTTTGAAAAGTCTGTGCTTTGACAGTTTGAATCTCCGTTCTAATCAGTTCCACTCCTACTCGTCTCTCAACTTTTAAATTTCCACCTTCTCTCAGTAAAGACCAAAGAAACTCATGAGGAAAAATGGCAAGATGGGCTCAGAAGGCATGGACACAGCTGAAGCTAGATGGGTCATGGGTGAAGGCAGGACAGGACCTCATTCTCCAACAGACACCAAGGAGGCCCCCACCAGAGCTGGTGAGGGAGCCAGAAGGTTCCCTCCTCGGGGCCACCTGAAGTCGGTGGCTGGTTTGCTTAGGCATTGACAGTCAGCAGCTGGTGCCTCAGGGCTGCGAGGCAGTGTCCACCCAGAGCTCTGGAGACCGCCTCGCCACTTGCCAAAAGGGAGTGCCATTTGCCACATTGTGGCACATGTGCCATATTGTGCCACATTGGCGGTCCTAAAGTAAGCCAATGTCCTCCTGCATCCGTTGACTATGGGGGCGGGGACGGAGGGAACTGGCAAACTCCATACACTTTTAAAAATGGTATTTACATCTAAACGTAAATCAACAGATTTTCTACATTCAGAAGCTTCTATAAACAGAGGCTGCAGCCGGGGGAGGGGGAGACCGAGGATTCACTGTTTCTGCTTCGGAACAGGCATCAGTTACTCTGTCCTTCTCTGTCCCTCGGCAGCGCACGCTGGACGTCGCTGTTGAAGAGACCGAGGTTTTCCTGTAAACGTTGATATTTCTCTTATCTCAAAGGAGAGAGAAGCTTTGTTCTCAGGCCGCCTTCACTGCTGGGCAAAGAAAGACCTCGGATGTATGACTGGTTTTTTGTATAATCCTCAAAGCTCTTAGCATCCATTCTCTTTCAGTTAGATACGACCTTGCAGGGCACTTAAGTTCCAAAACGACAACACCTTTCCAAAAATCTGTCAACCCAATCCCACCATTCCCCCTCAATCTTCTCTATTCCTCGGCCTTTGTTTAATGAACGGGAGGAAAAAAGGGTCAGGACTATTTATAGGTGGAGTCATAGACAGTACCGATTTTCATCCAAGTCATCTGACTTTGAATCTGAACCTTTAAAAGAAAAGGGCTCGAGTTTCTTGGCTGGAGCCCGAGCCTCCTTGACGGACCGGAGGTGACTAATGATTACAGTCACGGCTGAATGAGAGAGCGTGCGGTCCGGCGCTTAATCAGATGCCTGCATCGCCTTTAACACAGAAGCAGGGTTAACATGCAGAACTCACCGAAGACAGAGCCATGTTCTCCCCCTTCCGGTGACTTATTAAAACGTGGCCTTGGATAGGGATCTGCAGATCAGTTAGTGTCTCTCGTGACTAAGGCTCCGTAGGGAAATACACCCACAGTTCAAACATTTAACTTCACAGACTATCAAACATGGGGTCCCCCGTGGGGATTGATTGATGTACAATCAGCAGAAGAAGCCAAGAATCCAGTTGGCCAAGAGTGTCCTTGGTGGCCCAGAAGCCCCAGTGTTCACCTTCCCAGAGGGTGAGAATGACTCCCACAGGGTCCTTGCCTCAAGTCCCAGCCGGTCAGGCCGAGGCACCGGAAGACCGTGTCCTCGGAGTCTGGAAGTCCCACGGGGCGGAGGTATTAGACCTGGAACTCAAACATGTCTGTCTGTTTCTTGGCCAGCTTGGCCACCTCCTCCCGGATGGCCTTCACGAGGGCCGCAGTGGAGATGTTGGTCAGGGGCGCATCCGACGGATCGTTCTCAGCCAGGCTCTGCTGCGAGGCCGCCGTGGACGGCCCGGGCGCCTGCTCCAGGCTGGGGTGCATGCCTGCGGGCTGGCTGTACTGGCGAGGAAGCCTGGACGGAGAGTTCTGCTGATATCGTGACCGGGGATAAGCCTCGATGTACCCTGGGAGGGGGACCTGCAGAGGGTGTTGGGAGAGAAGAGAAGGGTCCAGGATTAGGAAGGGGCTCCAGTCACAGGACACGCTTGGTTCTGGATGCAGGGGTGGGGACTGAAACCAAGGGAAGAGCTTCAGAAGAAAATGGAGACCACGCACCATTGTCCATATATGAAACCTGGAGTCTGCTCAGAACCCAGGTAATTTGGACTCACCGGATACGCTGGGTGGATGAATGAAGTAGGGGTTTTGAACCTTGCCACAAGCAATTGGCATGTACCTGAGTCTACACCTGAATCTACTTGCCTGGCTTTTAACATGAGCACAATCCAGCAAACAGAAGTGGTGTTCTTCCTGGACCGCAAAGAGCTCAGGGATTACCGACAGGAGGCTGCTGAACCAGGGAAGGAAAGCCCTGTGCTAAGGGCTTCCCACACCTTATCTCATTTGATTCTCAAAGCAGCAACCTCGGAGGCAGATACTGTCACTCTATTTTACAGGAGAGGACACCAAGCAGAGTGCCACAGTCGTGGGTGACACGGTTAACCGGCCACCGAGACACGCTTGGAACAGGTCTGACACCAGGGGCTGGGAGTTAGTCCCTGCCCTGTCCCAGATCTGGGACGTGACCTTGAAAGTTTTTCTCTCTTTATTCAATGTGAAGACACATACTTTGATGCTTACATGGACAGACACTTCTGTTGATAAGGACACGTCAGTGATCTGGAATTGAAGATAAACTTTCCCACAGAAACAGTGCCACCCAGGGGGATGGTGTTCCAGAACAACTCACAAAAGGCCTTTTTATCCCGTAATGTTAGCAAGACCCCTGTGGGATGCCTGCCTGTGGGCGACGGAGGCACAGGGTGCTGTGGAGAAGGGACACGTTTGGGGAGTCAGGCAGCCTTCAGGGAGATGCAGCTTAGCTGGGTCTGCAAGATGAACGGGCTGTGGCCAGGAAGTCAAGGTGGGAGGGGTTTCCCAGCAGGGGAAAAGCAAAGACGGAGGCACAGGGGTACGTGTGGAGGACGGTGTGTCCAGGAAGCTTTGAAGAGCTCGGTCTGACCAGAGAGGATGTATGGGGTATGGGAGAAGCTCAGGGAAGACAGAGAGGCAGGGCCAGATCAGAAAGCCGCCGAATGCCAGACTACAGAGTTCAGTTTTCTATGGCCACGCTTCTCAGAAATACAGCATGTTCCCATTCTTTACAGAGACACTTGTCTCCCTGGTGAGGATGGAGGACGATGGGGTTGGGTGACGAGTCAGAAATTTTGGATGGGTGAGTGTACACCATGAGAGCAGCCTCCCTCCACTCCCGCCTGTGATGTTCCGACAGCCCCCCCCCACCCCCCCAAGCAGGCAGCTTTCTGAGATGGACGCCTGATGCCTGGCCTGGGGCCACCAGTGGGTGTCAGGCAGAGGAGGGGCCTGTATTTTAGAAAGGACACTGGAAGTAGACCCACTGGAGGTCAAGAGAGTTCTGAGGCTACGTCAGTGGGCTAGGTGAGGGCCCGAGTTAGGGAAGAAGTGGTAGAATGGATGTCCCAAAGGTTGAGGCTTCAATTTCCCAAGACCTGGCAAAGAAAGACAAAGTGGCAAATGGCTGCTAATGGTGGGTGTTTCTACACAAGGGCGGAACGTATTTCTGTATGTATTTCTCTTGCATCTTAGAGGAAAACCAGGGTTGGTGTCCTTGTGCCACAAGTGCTGGGAATGTATAAGTGATTGTGGGGAAACAGAGCCAAGACCAGGACAGGGGACCGACATATCAGGTCTCAGCTCAAAGGTCCCTTTTTCCAGGACACCCTCCCCTGCCCTACATTAGCCGAGGGCTCCCTGGAAGGTGCTTCCAGGCAGTTTCTCTAGAGTCAGTCATCGCTCATGACGTCATCCCCTGTCTCAGGCCATCAACTTCATAAAGGCAGAATGGTGTCTTGCTTGTCACTGTGCCCAGAATTATGCATGGTACACAGTAGGGAGTCTCTCAGAACTTGGGGTTCTACAGAACACAGTGAAAATCACTGAAGGATGCCCAGATGGTGCCCTATGTTTGCGAGGGAAGCTGTCGTATCCCCTCTCCCTGCATTTCAAGTTCAGCTGGAGCTGAGAGTCAGTGTTCAACTCTCGAGACCCCTCAGCTCTCGGCGTCAAGCATCTTGGTGCCAGTGGCTGGCACAGGCCAGGGATGCCTGACTCCACTCCAGTGGAGTAGAGAAAACGAACAGATGAGAAAGTCTTTCTCCCCTAATATTAGACCCAGGCTGGAACCATCAAGTCTTGCCGGCCAAAATTTGGGGCTGGCAAACGCCACTCCTTTTCCGGGCAGTGCCCAAGACAGGCATCACCTGTTGATCACAGCACACCCCTCCCAACCCTTCTCCATCCAGCGCCGAGGATGAATTCTATTAGGCCTAGGTTGAAGTGCTTTGGTCTGAGCTAGCTCTGGATGTCTGGATACCTGGGGATCAGGAAGGTCAGACACCCAAACGATGAGGGGGGTAGTTTCTCCTCCTCATCTGGATGTGGAAGTGGACACCATCCCTGCCCCAATTTCTCAAGCTGACAACTGGTCCCTCTGAGCCTTCAGTACAGCTTTCTGTACTTTCATTCACATGCGAGAAATCGCCCTGCTGTGGTTCCTGGCTACTATGCTCCATGTGTGGACCCTCCACCCTGCTTAACTGTAGGCGGTAATGGGGCTCTAGGAAAGACCCAGTTAAGCCACAGTGATCATGTTCCTCTTAAATACAACTAATAGGAAATGAACTTGCCTTCACACTGAGAGGGATGGACCCAGGATGGTCAAATCATCCTGTTAGGAAGGCTGGGTTTTGGTTTGCTGGGTTCCTGTTCATCTTTAAGGCACTGTGAGCTCCAAAGCTTCTGGAAGGGGCCCTAAACCTGGCTAAGCTATTATCTGTGTCTTGAGGACAAGGGCCGAAGTTCTGGAAGGTATTTCCATTGACTCCTGCAGAGTACACAGTGGAACTTTCCATGCAGAGGGTGAACCGACAAAGCTGGAGGCTTACTGCCTAATTGTCACAAGTTAAGTATCATCTATTTTCTGAAAAGCACACAGTATGTTTGGACTGTAAGTGGAATTAGGGAGTCAAGTAAGCTCTGAACTGATCAACGCATACCCAGTGATTTCAGCTGTCTAAAGTAGCCGAGCACGACAAAGGAAGCAAAAGGCCCACAAACCACCAAAACAGAAGCCATAAAGTCTCACATTAAGATTTGTAGACCTAACAAAAGGGATTCCCTACAGTTGTTCTTAAAGCTTATTTACTCCAACTTGACAAACAATTCCAATGTGCTCAGATATGCCTCATTTGCAGATAACAGCCCATTAGGAAAAGCATGTTTAAGGGTGAGTATATCTGTGGAAGCCGGGACACTGACAGCAATAGATGGTCTGGCTGGGAACAAGGCTGAAAAAAGAGAAAAAACATATTGAGGCTTGTAGTAACTGCAAAAATAGTAGTTGGGAGATGTGTGGTGTTTGGCAATCGTCCTACCATCGGAGCGCATCTTACAAATGTCATTTAAGTATAGTAAGGCATAATGATGTCGAATCATTTGCTACAGACAAATTCAATTGTGTTCCTCTTTTAAAGAAGGAAGGAAGGATAAATTCATTCCAGAATTTTTTTAAATGCAAGATAGCATATACTTTAAGGGCTTTGAAAATTAAAAGGATAAGCTTTGATTATCAGGAAAATTAATTTATATAGGTTAGCTTTACCCCATTGATGGCATTCAGATGTGGCATCACTATGGTAAGAACAGATGCCAGCACCAAGGCTGAGTTGAACCTGGGGAGGTAGAAAGTATGGAGCCCAGGGGTGCCTGGGTGGCTCGGTGGGTTAAAGCCTCTGCCTTCAGCTCAGGTCATGATCCCAGGGTCCTGGGATGGAGCCCTGCATCGGGCTCTCTGCTTGGCGGGGAGCCTGCTTCCTCCTCTCTCTCTGCCTACTTGTGATCTTTGTCTATCAAATAAATAAAATCTTAAAAAAAAAAAAAAAAAAAAAGAAAGTATGGAGCCCAGGGGTTTGGACGGGGAGAAAAATGATCTGGGCCTTGGGCCTCAGCATGTTTGCTAAACCGAGGATATATTTCTATGTTGAGACCAAACCCTCAAATGACACAGAGCATTAGGGAACCCTCAGGTTGAGCCTGGGAGACCTCCTGCCTTTCTTATCATAGTGGATGGTTTCACAGAGGGATGGGGCAACCCACACTAGAGGCCATCATTGTTCTCTTTTTGTTTGCTTGATTTTTTTCACTTAGCAGCCCTTGACAAGTGACTCAGAGGCAGGTTTGGGTGTGATTATCCAGGTTAAACTGGTCGCTACCCCTCTTTGGTGTCCGCTAGGCCAGATCCACTGTGCCATATGTGCCTACTTAGGATGGAGGATGGAACCAGGCGTCCTGATAAAGGTCCTGACGGTCCTTTGCTGGAAGTCAAGCAGAATGCCTTAGGATCTACTTGCAAAGTAATTCAATCTTGACTTCCTAAAACTATATTTTCTGGTATTTCATCTACAATTTTTACAGAATTTTAAAACTAAAAGGAACACAAGATGTCTGGGTGGCTCAGTCGGTTAAGCATCTGCCTTCGTCTCAGGTCATGATCCCAGGGTCCCAGCATCGAGCCCCGCATTGGGCTCTGGGCTCAGTGGGGAGTCTGCTTCTCCCCCTCCTTCTGCTCCATCCTCTGGCTCATGCTGACTCTCTCCCTCTCAAATAAATAAATAAAATCTTAGAAAAATAAAACAAATAAAAACAAAAGGAACAAAATTAATAAAGTCTTTGGAGCCAAAGCGATGCATGTTTGAATTTTGGCCTTAGCACCTTCCTACAACTGTGTGACTCTAGACAGGTCACCTGACTGGGCCTCAGTTTCCACACCATGGGAATTGTTAAATAAGGTAATACAAATAAAATATCTAACATGGTGTCTGGCACATAGAAAACACTCAAAAAATTATAGTGATAATAAAAATTTATTTGATTAAGGTCACCCCGCTAGGAAGAAGTGGAACCTGGACTGGAAGGCGGGTCTCAAGTCCCTCTGTCACAGAACATCCCACCTGACCACTCTGTCTCCTCTCAAATGACTGACGTTAGCCACCTGGCTAGTGGGAAGTGGGTTGAGATAACAAAACACTGTCTCAACCTCTCATCCATTTCCTCCCTTGAGTGTGTCCAGCAGGTAAGATTGTGAGGGAATCAGCAGGGGTCTCACCGAATCGGCCCACTGGCTTGGGAGCTCATTCTCTCCTGCATAGGACATCCAGGCCTGGTTCCTGTAGGACGAGGGAGGCGTCGGGATGAAGTAGCCGGTAAAGCCGGGTCTGTTGGCAGCTGGGATGGCGAACACTGCCGGCACCGTATTACCTGGTGTGGGGGAGATGTGTGGGGAAGATTAGACCAGCGCCCCACCTCTTAGGCTGGCCTTTGCACAAGCTGGGGGAAGCTGGGAAATGGTGTGTGGGGGGGGGTGTGGAGCTCTGCCATGGGGAGAGGGGGTCATGAGGTGCGGAGGGGACCTCCACCTGCAGTCCTTGCCCTGCCCACCGGCACAGTCGTCTGTTGGGACACAGACCCGGTTTTCTAGAGAAATGATGGCCCAACTCTCCTCGCAGATCCCCCAGCCCCATCCCAACACCCCAGATCTACTGGCAAGAAGGGACATCTCAGTGTCCAGGCATTTTTTCTCCTAGGAGAAAGAGGTATGTTTAAAAAGGCAAGAAAAGGAGCCAAAAGGAATGGATTCCACTGATGGAATTTCTGGACACAGTGAACGCTTTAGTAAGTGCTGGCTACCGAGTGGTTGCAGTTTTAGCCTAGAAGGTGTAATTTGAAAAGACTCAGAGGGGCGCCTGGGTGGCTTGGTGGGCTAAAGCCTCTGCCTTCAGCTCAGGTCATGATCCCAGGGTCCTGGGATCGAGCCCCACATCAGGCTCTCTGCTCAGCAGGGAGCCTGCTTCCCCCTCTCTCTCTGACTGCTTCTCTGCCTACTTGTGATCTGTCTGTCAAATAAATAAATAAAATCTTTAAAAAAAAAAAAAAGCAAAGAAAAGACTCAGAAAACCACTTAGGGCATGGATAAACCTTGATGTTCATTTCAGCACTTTGTAACAGCAAAAAATTGGAAACAACCCACATGTCCTTCCTTAGGGGAAAGGAAAACTGTGGCACATGGTATCATTGAATCCATATGGCAGTTTGAACAAATGAACTAGAGCTACACGTACCTACCCATCTTGAACCCAAGGCTGAGTCAAGAAGACAAAGGCAGAAGGAAAGGCACAGTTTGATGTCACTTGTGTACATGTAAAATACCAACAGCTTTAATACACACAACTGCATATACATACCCATGTAGCAAAAAAGTTAACACTCTCAATTTAAGGATTGGGATTACCTCTGGGAAGAGGGGGAATGAGATAGGGCTGGATAGTTCTATCTGTAATGCTTTAAAGATACATATAAATTACAAAGAAACCCTGAAGTCCGGGAAATGTTAACGGATACCCTGACTATAATATTTTTCTTCCTATTTTGTCATATTTCAGATTTTTCTTTAAAGAAACAGTAGCTCTGCGGGCCAGGGCTACTGAAGTCAGACATACAGTCGCCTTCATTGTTGATTGCTGAGGATGACGGGTAGCAGGTGGCGAATGTGGAAGTGGGGGGCAGGGCAGTGCAAAGAGCATACACACAGCACTGGGGTGCGGCTGGGGTGAAAAAAGCGCCGGCTTTTTTCAGGCGTTTCTCCTCTTGCCCACCTGAGTAATTTAAAGCCGACTGATCCAACTGCGCCACGGACACGGGGCCTCTGGACACCTGCGCGAAGGAGGCGCTGTCGTGCAGCTGGGCGGGCTCCGGCCCCGCGGACTCGGCCATCCTGCTCTTGCTGCCCACGTCCGAGGTGGACCTGCGGGCGCAGAGGGGCTGCGTTAGCCGCTCCCCACACCTGCGGCCGCCGCACCACCCAGAACTTCCCGCCCACCTGTCACCTCGGGGGTCACCTCTGGGAGCCGCGGGTGACCTCCAAGCCCCACCAGGGTGCGGTCCTCAGGCCTGGGTTTGCCACCCAATCACAGAAGAGGCCAGCGGGCCCAGACCTGGAGCGGCCGTGGTGATGGACCGAGTTGGAGTCATTTTTAGATATTCAAGGTCAGTGTTCCCCTGAGGGTGGCTCTTGTGTCTCTGGGGAGTAGCCCACTTAATTTCCACGTAAAATTAAGCCAGGCAATTATCGCTGGATATTAGCAGGGGGATGGTCGGCCTGGGAGGATGACATCATCATCAGCCAATGAGAAGCCTCCGTCTGGAGTGCACGCCCCCACCCCTCCTCCCCACCCCACCCCACCACCCAGCCCCGCAACAGGGCTGGTGACCCGGGAGGGCTTCCTAGAACGACGTTCCCTGCTATTGCTGCTGCTGCTGCTGGCAGCAAGAAGCCCAAGACTCGGGCTCCTCCTGGAACCAGGAGCCTAGCACTTTCTAAGCGTTATGAATGACAAGCACTTTTTTTTGGTCCCACAGGCAAGCAGAGCATCCAGCCCATTAAACACATCGTATTTCCACTTAGTGCTCAGAAAGCCAGCAAGAAGAGGGCTGCCTGGGCGCCACGGGGGCCAGCCTCTCCCCCTCTAATAGAGGGTGCTTTAGCCAGTCTCTATCCTCCCCTTCACAGAGGGACTTCAGGCTCTCCTAAAATTAAAGTAGGAGGAGGCAAAGGCGGCCACAGCAGGTGGCAGGCTGCCAGCCCATATGGCCACCCTCTGAGTGGCAGAGGGTCTGTCACTGTTGAAACAGAACAGAGCCACAGCAGGGCAGCTGGGCAGAGAGGCAGAAGTCTGGGTCCTAGCTTCCTCCCCCTGCTGAGCCTCAGTTTCCCTGTCTGTGGAACAAAAGGGGTGGATGACCCCCTGTCCAAGGCTCCTCCCTGCTCTAATCCTCCGAGCCTAAATGGAAAGCAGTGACCTGCTGGTATCTGGCAAGATGGCAGACAGTGTGGAAGGGCATGGGAAAAGACGGAGGGTTGAGAGAAGAAATAAGAAACGGACACTGGCCCTTAGCAAATGGGCCACAAATGACTGCTGTGAAGCTTGTCGCATTAGAGCTCTCAGCAGTAATTAAAGCCCCCACCACTGCCCAGGGAGGGTGAAACACAGAGGCCCGCATGAGTTCACTCAGCTTCAGAGTGGGCGCTGGGGGCTCAGTAGTGTGGGGTCTCCTTTCCTTTCTTGCTCCCTCCCATCTTTCTCCTGGTTGCCTCCCCCCTCCCACCCCCACGTCCCTGGCTTCCCACATGCTCTCCCAGGTATCTGCTACAAGTTTAGAAAACGCTTCCCAGGAAAATTCCCGGGTTCTGGTCCGTACACTTAGCCCCCTTGGAGGAATCCCTGAGTCTCTGCCATCAGTTAGACCCTTGCTCTCATTTTTACAGAGAAGGAAACAGGGGGCCCACGAGTTGAGGCCACTTGCCTAGGGTTACACGGCAGGTTAGGCTGGAATCTGGTCTGCTGCTTCCCACCCCACCCCAGGCTGACTGTGGTCAGGAGCTGGTGTCTACACACAGCTTGGTGTTCGAAACCACTGGAAAATTAGGGCACGGTCATTTCTGGGGGGAACTCATTTTTCTTCACCCTTTCCACAAAGGTCAGACCTGTGATCCCCAGACAGGGTGTGGCTAGCATGTGGGGGGGGGGGGCTGGGGAAGGAGGGCAGGGTACTGGCCTATCCCTACCCCGGGGCCCATCTCTTTCTTGAATACTGGACCCTTGTTTCTTAACCCTGGACCCGATGCCTATTCCAGCATCCCTCGGGGCTCACGGGGCTCACGGGTTTTTTCTTTCTTGCTTATCTTTATTTAAAACATGGGCTTGTCATATGGCTACAGAACAAAGACAATATCTTTATCATATCTGAGTTGTAGCTTTCTGAGTTCTTGTGCTCTCAGCCTCCTGGGAGTCAAGAGTGAGGGTGGGTGCCTCGACGTGCTGCTTGCTGGCCTCTTGGACACCACCCCTAAATGACAAAGGGGCTTCAGGGAGCACACATGTGCCTGGAGCTGCCCAGACTGGAGGCGGCCATTGTAGTGGCCTGAGTTGGAATAATTTTCAGATGTTGCAGGTCAGGGAATGGGTTGGTTGACCCTGGGTTTCTTCAATTATAGGTTCTATAGGACATGCCATTTCAAATGAAAAGAAAGTTGGTCAACCCTCTGTGTGCCCCCACTTCCTTCATAGTACTCAGGGCGTCCCAAGCACATGGTTATCTGTACAGGGGATGCACCCTGAGTGGGGGCAGGCATGAAGGAAATCTGTCGGGTCAGAGTACACGGGACCAAATCCTATCCAGACATGCCGGACAAGGCCAAGAAAGGAATGTGTTACCGCCTGAGAGAAGCAACAGCCACAGGGCCAGTCCTGGGAGGTACAGGCGGAGGGGGAGAGCCCATGACCATCTCAGGAAGCTGGGAAAACCTGTATGCCTGTGGAAGGGACAAGCAACAGAGGAAGATATGTTAAAACACAGTGTTGATCAACACACAGGTTTTTCTTACTGAAAAGGGAAGTACGGGGTACCTGGGTGGCGCAGTTGGTTAAGCGTCTGACTTTGGCGTGGGTCGTGATCTCGGGGTCCTGGAATCCAGCCCTGTGTCAGGGTCTGTGCTCAGTGGGGGGTCTGTTTAGCCCTCTGCCCTCTGCCCCTCACCACCCACCCACCCCCACTTGTGCTCTTTCTCTCAAAAAAATAAAGATCTTAAAAAAAAAAAAAAAAAAAAAAAGGAAGGAAGAAAGAAAAAGAAAAAGAAAAAGGAAAGCAAGCTCCCAGGTCAGATTTTTCTTCCTTCTTCCAACTCTGCCCTTAGTTCTTCCTTCCGTTCCCCAGCCCCCTCTTCTAGCTCATCTCTGACCTTGCTCCCCTATGCTTGAACCACTGTGGTCATAGAGTCCTTGAGCTGATCTTAGAGTAAACCAAGTGCTTTCCTGCCTCTGGCTTTCATACATCCTGCTGCTTCTCCCTGGAATGCTGTCTACCAGTTCTTCCCGGGATTCCTTCCCTGGGTTCCTTCCATCTGGTTCAGCCAGCCCCACGCTCCCCCAAAGGCCCAGTTACTCTGTCTCCATACTCTGCTTTATTTTTTGTCATAGCAATTGTTATTCTCTGGCATATCATTGCTTGTTTCTGTGTTGTCTGCCACCAGGTAGAGTGTAATGAAGTCAGGGGCTTTATTGTCAGCTCTATCCTGATGCTTGCTGCGGGGCCTGGTATATCATGCATGATCAATAAATAGTAGATGAATAAATGAATGAATCATCAATTGCATTTTACTTCCTTATTCATGGAAAGCAGGTTTAGTGGGTGAAAGCAATGGGTTTACAGTCAGTAAGTAAGGGTGGAAGTCCTGGTTTGCAGACAAATAGACTTTATGTCTCTAAGCAAGTTAGGAGGACCTCTCTGGGCCTCACTGTCCTCTTCTAAAATGGGGACAAGGATGCCTTGCTCCAAAGAGCGGGGGGGCTAGGAAGATCAGGCAAGTCAGTGTAAGTATTTCACAATCTATAAAGCACTATTCAAAGATAAAAGAAGGATTGGAACTGTCACAAAAGTGAAGACTTTAATCAACATGTGAGGGGATAAAAGGAAAACAGGCAGAGATAGACAGGATCGGAGAGCCAAGCCACAGCCTCCTTTAGTGAGAGAAAATCTGGAAATGCTGTCTGGGAAGACAAAGCTTAACTTGTGCTTCTCATTCATCTTTTTCTTTAGGTATCATGCCTGCTAGATCTCTTGAGGAACAGGATGATAAGACTTTAAGCCTGAAGGCATCAGGACAAAAAGCAGCAGCAGAGGGAATCCATAAATAGGGTTCTTTGAACTGAATGAGGTCTTCTGCCCTGCAGCATTTTAGCAGACTACATACTTATAAGAGCTGACCCATGAGCTAACAACTGGATCCTAGATGAAACATACCTCTTAATGCACGCGGGAATTGCAAGATGTAAGAGAAACCTCAAGGACCCTATGCACCACCCACTCCCTTCCCTCCCTGCAATCCTGCACGCACCTCAGCAAACTAAAACCCAATCATGAGCTGAAACCAGAGACAGAAGTGGAAGTATGCAAGTATGAAAGGTGGGTTGCCTGGAAGACAAGTGCCATGTTGGTAAACGATTAAGAGATCAGGCCTTGGGACAGGCAAGGGGGGCGGGGGGCAAGTGGAACAGAGATACAACCAACCTGCAAGGGGCTGACATCGGTCCCTTCCATGAAGGCAGGCTGGTAGTGCTCCCAGGCTCAGGCAGGAGCAATTTTAAGTTTTCTTTGGAGGCAAGCTCCCTAACCCAGGCTCTCAGGAATGGCACAGATTAAGATGAGCAGAAAGGAGCTCAATCAAAGACCAGAAAACATAGGTGAAAGGAGAAAAAAAACAACAGATTTGGATTTTTTTTTTTAAAGATTTATTTATTTGGCAGACAGAGATCACAAGTAGGCAGAGCAGCAGGCAGAGAGAGAGGGGGGAAGCAGGCTCCCTGCTGAGCAGAGAGCCCGATGTGGGGCTCGATCCCAGGACCCTGGGATCATGACCAGAGCCGAAGGCAGAGGCTTAACCCACTGAGCCACCCAGGCGCCCCCAGATTTAGATCTTTAAGGACTTAAGAGTTTGCGATTTCTAGGTTTAAAACATAAAACAGAAAGATAAAAAATGTTTATAAAAAGTAAATGATCAGACAGAGATATTCTCAGGAATGATCGGGAAATTTGAAAAAGAACGAATAGGACTTTCAGAGGTGAAATGTACTTACTGAAAGAAAACACTCAACATTGGGGAATGAAGAAATTGAGGTGCCACAGATGAAGAGAAAATTAATAAACTAGAAAATGGAATTGAAGGAATTACCAAGAATGAAGCACAGAGATAAGACAGAAAATATAAAAGAGCAGTAAAAAATATGGAGGACAGAGTAAGAAGGTCTAACATGCAGCTAATCAAAGTCCCAGAGAAGAAGAGAGGCAATATTTTAAAAAGATTGCTTTTTAAAGAATTTTAAAGAATTTTAAAGAATTTTCCAGAATGGATAAAATCATGAATTACTAAATTCAGGAAGTGCAATGTATCCCAAGCAGGATAAACGAAACACACACCTGGAAACATTGTACTGAAATCGTAGACTGCTGAAGCAGAGAGAACATCTTAAAAGCAGACAGAGGGGAAAGCCATCTCATCTACGAAGGGATGACATTTAAACTGACACTGGACTTCTCAACATCACCCAGAAGACCATGGAATGCAAAGTGCTCAAAGAAAAGAACTGTCAGCCTAGGAGTGTATCAGCAATGCTCACTTTCCAGAACAAGAAAGAAAGAAAACATTTGCCCAGATCTAGGGGTACCGCCTGAATCAACTTGGAAAGCTCCATTACCATGCTGCATTTCCATTTTCTGAGCATTAATCAATGACGTATGCTAAGGTTGTATTCAGGGAGCCAAACTCTGAAGCTCGACTAGATCCTAAGCTCCTTGGGTGTCAGCAACCATGGTACCCAGACCTTATGAAGCAAAATCTTTTGCACCTAATCGTGCTTAATCAGTATTTGCTCAATGAATGTTGAGTGAACCGGAGTCAGGAGACCCAAATTCTCATCTTGATTCACGTCAGTCAGTCTCTGCCCCTCATTTTTTGTCATTTTCCTTGTGAGATAAGGCATTGGAGTAGC
Source organism: Mellivora capensis (assembly GCA_004024625.1). Taxonomy (NCBI): domain Eukaryota; kingdom Metazoa; phylum Chordata; class Mammalia; order Carnivora; family Mustelidae; genus Mellivora; species Mellivora capensis. The sequence continues at coordinate 10,015 of PISX010012327.1, read as the reverse complement.
GATTGGCTTCCAAGCAAACTTTTCTATGGCCATGAAATCATTACGACATAACCTGAACACATACCCAGACTAGGGCAGAGCTTCTGTGGTTGAAGTTGGTGAGGGGGTGCTGGTGAATTTGGCCCTTCACTGACCAGCATGAAGACAACCTGGGACCTCCCTGAACTCTAAGGTTTTGTAGAGAGTTTGAAACTCATTATCTTGTACTTCCTTATTATCAATAAACCCTCAAGTAAGGACATGCCTTTCCCAAAATAGAGAAAGGGGTTTGGAGCCCCTCTTCTCTCTTCTAGCCTCTCTCATGATACTTGGTAGAGGAGACAGACAACCTATTTTTATCCCTGATTCCTGGAAGGCTTATTCTATGCTCAACAGTTTTTTCAGCCAAGAAAAAGACTTTCTATGCCCGTCTGTCCTGTTCACCAAAGAATGGATTAAATATCTTGAAGTTTTGATAAGTACCAAGGGAATTCCTTTCTTGGGAAGATTTTTCCAGATACAGGAGATCAGACCGTTGCCTTTGAGCTGTATCCTCAGGGCCCTGCGGTAGCCATAGGGGTCATATAAAAAATAGAGCCTTCTCCCTATCCTTGGGGGCTGAGAGAATGATCTCCCTTATGTCTTCCTCCATCCCTCGGTACAGGGTCCCCAGACTTCCGAGCCCTCACATTCTGGTTTCTCTCGTTATGTAGTTGGAAATCTGGCTTCCTGCTTGCAGCGTCATGATTGGGATTTCACTGGAAGCTATTGCTCAAAACTGCTGCCTGGTTCCAAGTTCCCTGCTCCATGACAGTGGCCATGAGGTGCCCAGCCTGGTACCCAAGGACACCATCTTTTGGGATCCCCGCCCTCTGCCTAGGAAGGAGATCAGAGACTCAGAACTGAAGGCAGTTTTGTAAACAGGTTTGAGGTCTCTGAGGTAGAAGGAGCCTGGATGTGACTAGACTGGGCCACTCTTCAGGCTTCTTAGAAGTTTGGTTGTAAGAGTAGAAGGGAAAAAGGTAACTACGTAGTTTGCTCCAAGTTTCAGTTGCAATGTCTTTGGGAGGTGGTGGGAGTGGGTCAAGGCCGTACTCTCTAGTAACCTTAGTTACTAGTTACAGTGCTCAAAGGGAGCACTATAGGGATACAGGTCAAAAGGGGCAGCCTGCAGCTGGGGGACAGGGCAGAGAGTCTCAGGCTTTGCATGGTGCGGGAAGGAGGACTGACAGGCCACAGTCGACCCATCCTCGTTGGAGGCTTTTATCCAGTACTAAGCAAGCCAGCCCCTGGTCGGAGTGGATGCACCAGTCTCTCCGTACCTGCAAACAGTGCTGGGTTGTGTGGCCCAGTGCCCCCTCCAGTGCCCTGTGCTGACCCTGACGATACTGCTCCAGGCAAGACAGGCATCTACATGGGGCTGCACAGAGCTTCACGTCCTGGTGTAGGAACTAAAATCTTCAGAAGGGTAGTTCTTACTCAGTTGAAAACAGAGGACTTGGTAATTGAAGACTAACCACATGGTGAAAACCCAGGGCTTCTCTTGGTCTGTCAGTTTACCATGAGCTATTGCTAGGGTCCTGTCTAAGGTTTCCAAGGCCTTGGGACTCATAAAAGGTTCAAGCTGAGGGGCACCTGGGTGGCTCAGTGGGTTAAAGCCTCTGCCTTCGGCTCAGGTCATGATCCCAGGGTCCTGGGATCGAGCCCTGCATCGGGTGCTCTGCTCAGCAGGGAGCCTGCTTCCCTTCCTCTCTCTCTGCCTGCCTCTCTGCCTACTTGTGATTTCTCTCTGTCAAATACATAAATAAAATCTTAAAAAAAAAAAAAAGTTCAAGCTGGAAAGAGAGCAGGAGACATTGAGACTAGGGCGGTACTAAGGCCGAGAGGTCAACAGACTTGTCCAAAATCCTAGAGCCAGTTAAGGGTGCTGCCTTGCAACTCTGAGCTAAGGGTGGTGTGGTGCAGAGGGCACGGGTTTGAAATCAGACAAAACCAGGTTGAATCCTGGCTTGGTCCTTAGCAGCTGCTTGACCATGAGCAACTCACCTGTCTGCTCCTACTTTCTTCACCCGCCGAGGGTGGCTATGAGACCCCCAGGCCAAAGGCTGTTTGAAAGACTCATTTTGTATGTTAATGTGACATCTGGCACACAGTGGGTCCTCCACAAGGTAATCCTTTGATACAGTAACTGTGGTAAGCAACACTTTCTTCTCCCCACAGTTACTGGAATCCAGGGCCCCTTCCTACCCCAAGCAGCAAGGGCACCCGCCTTCCTGCCCCAGGGAAGGGACACTATAGCCACAGCCACTGAAGACGGCCCCGGAGCCGGTTCTCATTGGCGTTTCAGTAGCTCAAACTACTGCACTGAGGCTTTTGAATATCAAAAACCTAAGCTGGAAAGCACTCAAGACCTAAAGTTGATTCTGAAAGAAATTTGGAAGAAGAGAGGTACTTTTAGACAATTTTGCCTCTAGATGAGGTAAACACTCTTGGGTTAGGAAGGGGGGAGAGGTGGAGGGAAGCCAGAGGGCTTAGATGCTGATGGGTCTGGAGAAGGGGCTCTAGGTCCTGCCTCAAGGAGGTAGGGGGGTAGGGGATTGGGGGGGGAGTTAACATGAGGAAGATGCTAGACAGGGGAGAGGGATAGGGTGTGTGTGTGTGCGCGCGCGCGCGCATACGCGCACGCGCACGGCAGGAAGTGGGGAGGGGTCCGGACAGAGCTTGCACACAGAAGGCCCAGATCCATCTGTGCTCCTCCTAGAATAACAGCTGGAGACTAGATAGAAACAAGGACTCCTCAGGGACACCAGCCAGAGTAGTCAGAGGAAGACAAACTGAAACCAGATTCTGAATGTCTTCTTCCCACCCCTTCACCAGGCTTTGTGTCATGTAGGACCCCGCAATAGCTCAACTCGGGGATAGGGAAGGAGACCTTGAACTGAAATAGAGCTTTGGGCACATGGAGAAGAGAAAACTAAAGAAAAGTATATGTCCTGCTTCCCCTGAGTTTTGTGGGCCAAGTTGTCTCCAGACTTCATGTCCTACACCTCCCTTTATCCCTTCCCATGCAGCCCTCCTGGATAAACTGGTTTTTATTCACTTGAGTGATTTTTCCAAGCTTCGAGGGTATGCCTTTGCTGGATGTTGGGTACTCAGCTGACTTTCAAGGGGCTTTCCTCAGGGTGGTCCAGAGACAAAGATCCCCATGCCGGAGCTATAGGACAGTGTGACAGTGTGACCTGCTTTCAAGGACTTCTGAAAGTTGGACAGTGACCCACCAACCTACAGTGCGGGGGACAGATCTCCTGGTGTTCCAACTGTTTCCCAGCCACCAATGACTTTGGAGCAACCAGAAGTGGAGGGAGCCCAGTAAAAACTGACACTGAATTTTCTACCCCACCTGACCAGATGCAAACTCAGAACAGATTCAAATCGGATTCTGAGAAACATAAGAAATGTAATTATCTCTTGAAGTCAAGTGTTGTGGCGAAGGCAGACTCATACCTGGCAGGTCTGTGTATCTCATCAACAGAGGTTTTGTTTTGATTTTGAGGGGAGAACAGGAAAAAAAAAAAAGGTATGAAATTCTCAATTGCATCCTAATAGAGATGTCTCCCTTACCAGTGGCAGTGATAGGAATGGGCAAAATCCTCTCGGGGTCAGCTTCCTTATGAGGAGATCACACTCTGACATTCTGGGGATCTGAGTCTTGCCAAAGTCGGGAGGACACCCCAAGGCCCACTGGGCCAAAGGGTGGAAAGTGTGTGGGCTCTGAAGTCAGACAGCTCTGGGCTCCTACCCCATGTCTAGCCTTGACAACTGTGTGACCTTGGGCATGTTTTTTCAGTTCTCTGAGCCTCAGTTTCCTCACTGAGCACATGGGGATAACAATATTGACCTCAGAGGATGCTAGTTAGATTCAAAGAAATAATGTCTACACAGCACTTAGCTTCGTGTCGGCACGTAATGGGAACTCAGTAGATGGCTGCAGCTGACTTTGTTGTAATTTTTACTGTTAGTTGCCCCTGGCAAGGCTCTAGTGGGGAGGCTCCTGCCTTGCTCTGAATCCCCTCCTTTGACACCAACAGGAAGGACGAAGGATGTTTTCATTCCACTTGACACATCAGGGGCCGCCGGCAAAACTGGATCAGTCATTAAGTGTCGAGTCCATCCCTTCACAGACTCTAGGGTTGAAATGGATCAAGAGTTCCCCAAACTGCAACCCGGAGGTCCCAGGCTGCTGGCAGTAAACTTTTCTGTGATATAAATGCCATCAGCCTGGCCTAGCTCATTTAAAACCACCAGCTTCCAGTGATCCTCCGGTGGAGCTCCAAGCGCTTCCTTTTGGGAAGCTGAAAAGTAATCATAGTTATCCTTCTAAATTGCCAACTCTCCTATGGATTCCCACATTATCGTAGCACAAGGGGGCTCGGCAAGAACTCGGGTTAAGAATCATTATTTCTACTGTGTATTGTTAGCTATTTTTTCCTTTTATGAAAATAGGGACCCCATGTGTTAGCAAAAAAGAGGAAGCCTTCGTCACAAGAGAAGTGCCTTTGATACTGTTCTGGTTTGATGGCCCATCTCTCTGCTGTTTTATTTCTCAGTTCTCTCCCAGTTTTTTCTCTCTCTTGGTGGCCTTATTTTTCAAGCCTAGAATGGTGATGTTGTTGCCCTTCTCGGCACCACTGACAACCCCAAATTATGACAAACAGAGTGATCTAGGTTTCCCTATGTCCCACAGTGAAATTTTTAGATGGTTTTGTTAAATTGAGGTCCCGTGGATGTGGATTCCATCATCGGTTGGAAGACCCTTGATGAAAAGGAAGAAAAATCTGGTGGTTCAGATTTTTTCACTCTGAAATCGTATCTCTCTGTGGATCCCCAGAGTCTGGCCTCCAGCCAGAGGGGTCTAGCTCTTCTTGAGAATCATCTTCCAACAGAAATGAAGCTTCTTTGGGACCCTTAGTTGGAGCACCGGAGCCTCCCCTTGAAGGAATTTAACAGAGCAGGAGGAGGAAATGATAGAGTCTCAAATCTGTCAGGGGAAGGGATATAACTAGAGGAATTCCCTGAAAAGGGCAGAATATTTTTACAATGATGACTACCACTGATCAAGCAATTTGAGGTGCTGGGCATCATTGGAAGCCCTCTGATTAATACCAGCAAACAAGTAGCAGGTGCTAAACATTTTCCATCACTTCATCCTCACTGAGGCCGTCTTATCACCACTGTTTCATGGACAAGGAATCCAAGACTCAGAGCTGCAGCCCCTGGCTACGGTCATTCAGCCACTGTGTGCCCTTCTACTCCAGGCTGAGGACAAATCGAGGGATGGGGTCAATGTACGGAGGTCAAGAAAGACGAGCCCCCGAAACTGAAGTCAGTATGAATCAATACAGACTGATACAGGTGACCCTTCCAGGGGACAGACATTTAACAGCTGCATAGAAATGCGGTAAGATTCAGGTGTTTTCTAAATCTCAGTGAGAAAAACCCTTCTTCCCCCATTAGGGTTGGTACTGATTTAATGGACAATTAGAAAACTATAATTGTGCAAACTATAACATGATGGCCAAAGGAAAGTCTTTTAAAGGTGAAGGATCTGTAAGGCTTGGTGAGAATTTTTCTCTTTCTGAGAAAAGGATGTCTGGACTCCAGCTGATGTCTGGACTCATGGCCTGTGTTGGCCTCATAGTTGCTGACACTCTTCTGGAAGGTGGTGCTTCTGGATACTCAGCAAACTTCCCTGATCTGGCAGACTCGGATTCCTGAGATCTGGGCATGGCCCCCACGTCTTCTATTTTAGATTAAAAACTATTTTAAGAATTTTGCATTGTATTCTACCCATATCTCAGAAAATGGGATGTAAAAAAGACGGCTGGTGTTTACCCTTTGTCCTTCATTGTTAGTACTCTCCATGTTTGCATATCACGGATGGAGAAGAGAGCTCCAATAATAATTAGCTCTTCTTCCGACAATGTCTTACTGTCCTCGGCTTGGCTTTCACCAAATGAAAGACCACACTAAGCCACAAACGTAAGTATTCTGGCCCATGTGGTCAGCCAGTTTCTCACTGCAGGCTGCTAAGTTCGAATCCTTAATAAAGCGTTGTTGGGAGCCTAATCAGAGTGAGTTAACTTCCCAGGAGCCGATCCCCATGGATTGAATAGACAAGATAGAAATTCTGCACCTGCCGAACTAAGGATAAATGCTTGCGGATGGTGGTCCCACACACACAGCCACCCTACCCTCGAGGTTCCGTTTGAAATAAACCTGTGTCTCCTGCTAAAGCTTAGCCACTGGGAAAGGTTAAGGCTAGACACTGACATTCCAAGGGGAGGGATGAGAAGCAGGGTCAAGGGGAGACATCTCAGTGACTTGGAGGAGAGGAGGGAGTCTGGAGCAAAGAGGAACAAGGAAATTCACAACAATGTGCAGGCGACTTACTTACATAGCAATGATCTATTAAGTGCCTGTGTGGTGTGGACCGTGGAGGGTAGGGGCATGAAATTATCACGAGGGTCCACAAACCCATGGATGTCCCAAATAGTCTACAGCAGATGAAAGAAATAACATGGATGAGGAGGCAAGGTAACATCACACGAGGGAGAAGAGCACACTTGTTAAGAATACGGGCCCTGCGCCTGGGTGGCTCAGTGGGTTAAAGCCTCTGCCTTCGGCTCAGGTCATGATCCCAGGGTCCTGGGATCGAGCCCCGCATCGGGCTCTCTGCTCGGCAGGGAGCCTGCTTCCTCTTCTCTCTCTCTGCCTGCCTCTCTGCCTACTTGTGATCTCTGTCTCTCAAATAAATAAAATCTTAAAAAAAAAAAAAAAAAAAAGAATACGGGCCCTGGTGCCGACCGCCTGGGTCTTAGTCCCAGCGGTGAGTCTGGGTCTGGGTCGCAGCGGTGCCCCCTCCTGGCTGTGGGACCTGAACATGTGTGAAATCCTCAGTTCCCTCATCTGTAAAATAGGGAAAAACTAATACCGGCCTCAGTGGTCCATAAGTAGTAAGGACGAAATAAATGAGCTAGCATGATCAAGAGCATACGTATACACATGATCAATATGTAATAACAGTAAAACAGTAACTGTTGGCTTTTGTCATGTCATCACACATCACAACGACTACTTATAAAGCTCTGTTAATGAGTAACCCTCGGGAATAGGGCAGAGACTCTTACAAGGATGAAACCTACACATGTATAGTGCATTGTTTATTACAGTCCACAGTTTATCTGTCTTTTTAAAAAAGTATCTGTAGGTTCTCTTGTAACGAGTGAAATCACGCTAATTAAAATTCTGGTTTAAATCATGGAAGCTGTCAGTCACTGGGCGCCTTCTCCGATCCTGAAGTGCACTTACCAGCGAACGAAATGGGCATGACTGACACTGTCGTAGCATTTACTGTGTGCCTGGCATTCTTCTAAGAGCCTCCGATAGATCGACTTGCTTAATCTTTACAACAACCCTAGGAAGCAGGTTATCTTTCTTGCTGATTTCAATTGTAGAGAATTTAAGTGATGTCTCCAAGGCTAGAGAGTAGTGGGGCAGGGACTCCGAATCAAACCTCCTGTTGCCTGAGCTTCTGTGCTGAACCACCAGGCCTGTGGCCCCCTAATGTGTCCCAACATTGAAAATGGGTCCCCACACTGGGAAATGCAGGAAACCACCAGTGCATGAAGAATGAGCTTAAGCCTTCACAGGAGGGATCGTCGAAAAGGAAATTCATTCTGCAATGTATTACGGTTTGATGTAAGGGCTTCCTGTGTGTGTGCGCGCGCGCCCACAGGCTTAGCCACGTCTTGGATCGTGGGTGGAGGATGGGAAGAGAGCCCAGAAACGTTTGTCTCCAAGTCCCCAGGTGGTTTTTCCCTAGACATCCCAGGCCAGAGACCCCTGCGGGAATACACCAGGCAGAGCTGACCCACTGGGGTAGGGGGAAGGGACGTCTGACTTACCGGCCGAGGCAGACTGTACTGGTACATTTCTGGGCGATAGGTGGGCACCCACTGCACCCCTGCCCTGGGCCGCGTCATGGTCCCCGGAGCGCTGGTCACCACCTCCGAGTACGGCAGATGCTGTGCTGAGCCGTAAGCTTCTTGGTGCCGGCTCTGGCCTGCGTGGCCCGCGGATGCCAGGCTGAAGGCCTCTTCCAGCAGCATGTGCATCTGCTGCCGGACCTCGTCGATGGAGGGCTGGGAGCTGAGTGTGGACGTCTCTGAGTGGCCCTTCACCTGCCTTGACCTGCCGTAGCCGCGGGGCTCATTCACCCTGTCAATGTTGGTTTCCTCTATGATCTCAGGCTCCGTCTGGGGGATCAAACACATGCCCATTGATTTCTTAATGAACTTTCCTTCCCCTTAACGCTGTCTGCACTTTAAAATGTTCATCTGGGACGGGTGCTGTTAGGGACAGTGCTCATTGTTAGCACTTCGCTGCCCCAGCCAGGAATCTAGCCCACAGGGGTGGTCAGCTAGCATTGGGCTCAGAAGGCCACTGGCCAGCTCTCCGTGTGCGTTTCACTTTTCTGGAGCTCCAGAGGGGCAGCCGGCTTTGCTAACTGGCGTAAGAAGGATGAGAAATGGCTTTTCAATGACGGCATTAATGGCATTCCCTAAAACCACTTTTGGCGAATACCATTTATGTTTATTTATGTTTATGTTTAGAGACATTCTCCACCCTCGTGCCTTTTAGGTAAAAGAATCTAGAGCGTCTAGTGGTCTACACCCCAATGATTGAGGGTCTGGACTCTAGATTCACTCCCTAAATGGTCCTGTGTCCAGCCATTTAGGGAATCACTGGCTGCCTGACACCAGTTTTATTGGAGAGAACAACAAAATCCTGCCTTTAGATCCCTGATCTCAAGGTGGACAACATACTGCATCAGATGCTCTGGAGGCCAACGGTTCTAGAATGTTCTCCTGCCTTCTTCCAGCAAACCTTTCGCTTTGGGGGCAGCTGCAGTCCCCGAGTGGGCAGAGGCTGGGGCGTCCCCAGCTTCCGGGGCAGGCTGCCCGGACTGTCCCGTGCTAACCTGCTAATGAATGCTTACTTAAGGAGTCCGCCTGTGTCTGGGTCTCTGAGTCTGAGACTCGCTTCTGTGATACAGCCTGAGAGCGAGGCTGTGGGAGGATAGTTCACATTCACACAAGCATGTCCATGGCTACTACAGTCGGCTAGAAGAGCGCGAGGATCCCGTGAGAATAAATCAGCGCAGATCAGTTGACCAGCCTGTTCTCCGTCCATGTCGTAGTGACATACTGCACTCAGCAAAATCAGGCGATACGATTAAGTAAGAGTGGGAAAAAATTCCAAAACTTCATTAACCTTTGGTGTACTTATCCTACTCCCAAGCTTATCGGGGTGTGCATGTGAACTCCTACACACACACACACACACACACACACATACCCATTAAAAATATTTAGGTATCTAGATCCTGGTTCTGGGTGCTTATTACTATTTTATAGAGAATAAATATTCTCCCACCTGGGTGCCAGAATTTAACAGTTAAGTGACCTTGGGGCAATGTCTTAACTGAGGCTCTCCCATAAAGCAGGACCCGAGATGTACTTTATTTACAGATCATTTGTTTTGGAAAACAATTTCAGGGAATAGGAGTCAGGGCCTAGAATGAGTAAACGGGGGGAAGGAAAAAAAGCCAGTCAAGGCATGAAATTAGTGATTGTCATGAGTTCAGACTTAACCTCTCTGGGGATCCTCCAAGGAACCAGGCAGAACATGCTTTAGGACCGTATGACAAAACTTTGTCCTCCAGCTCTCATCCCCCACTAGTCAAGAGTTGGCTCCAGCAGGTGTCCTTGAACTGCGAGATCTCTGCAGGCGCAGGGAGCAACAGGCTCCCACAGGTGTCCCACGGAACAGAGACAGAGAAGCCTCAGCGCAGAAGTAAAAGCTAAGGGACCACTACCGGGCCATCACGTTGCTGCTGCAGAAGCCAGATCTAAAGGGTGTTTTGAGAAGACACAAGACAGGGCATAAAAGATGTTCGAACCAGGAAAGTTCCTTC
>PISX010012326.1:0-61171 GCA_004024625.1 Mellivora capensis | reverse complement strand
TGGAATCCCAATTATTCTAATGTTGTTTCGTCTTATGGTGTCACTTATCTCTCGAATTCTCCCCTCGTGGTCCAGTAGCTGTTTGTCCCTCTTTTGCTCAGCTTCTTTATTCTCTGTCATTTGGTCTTCTATATCACTAATTCTTTCTTCTGCCTCGTTTATCCTAGCAGTAAGAGCCTCCATTTTTGATTGCACCTCATTAATAGCTTTTTAAATTTCAACTTGGTTAGATTTTAGTTCTTTTATTTCTCCAGAAAGGGCTTTTATATCTCCAGAGAGGGTTTCTCTAGTATCTTCCATGCCTTTTTTGAGCCCGGCTAGAACCTTGAGAATCGTCATTCTGAACTCTAGATCTGACATATTCCCAATGTCTGTATTGCTTAGGTCCCTAGCCTTTGGTACTGTCTCTTGTTCTTTTTTTTGTGGTGAGTTTTTCCACCTTGTCATTTTCTCCAGATAAGATTATATGAAGGAGCAAATAAAATATTAAAAGTGTGGCAAAGACCCTAGGAAAATGCCCTTTAAAGAAAAAATTGAATTAACTGCAAGACTAAAGAATCATGGGGAGAAAGCCATGAATTCCGCGCATTGCTTTCTCCTCCTCTGGTGTTCCCCTGCTCTCCTTGTTAAGTGAACTGGGTTGGATTTCTTTTGATCTTCTGGGGGAGGGGTCTGTTGTAGTGATTCTCAAGTGTCTTTGCCCGAGGCAGAGCTGCACCGCCCTTACCAGGGGCCGGGCTGAGTAATCCCCTCGGTTTCGCTTTTGGGAGCTTTTGTTCCCTGAGCGTTTTCCGTAGAGTCCGGAGGACGGGAATGAAAATGGCGGCCTCCTAGTCTCCGGCCCGGAAGAGCTGAGATTCGGGGCTCCACTCCTCAGAGAAAAGTCCTAGCTACTCCCATATCCCTCGCCTCTGGCCGCGCTCCGAGCTCACCCAGCCTGCGACCGGTTCAAGGTAACCCCGAGCTGAGAGCTCACTCCTCGGCTCTGTCTCTGTAGCTGGCTTCCCGCTCCGATACCTGCTAGCTCTGCGACACTCAGATACCCTTCTGTGACCCTGCGGGACCTGGGGCCACGTTGACCCCACGTGGGCTTCACCCCGGTTTAGCCTCTGGAGCGATGTCCCTCCGTGGAGCAGACTTTTAAAAGTCCCGATTTAGTGCTCCGTTGCTCCGCCGCTCCGCCGCTTGCCGGGAGCCGGCCCCTCCCCCGCGGTCTATCCTCCCATCGCTTTCGATTCACTTCTCCGCCGGTCCTACCTTTCAGAAAGTGGTCGATTTCCTGTTTCCAGAATTGCTGTTCCTCCTCTCTTCGATCTCCCGTTGGATTTGTAGGTGTTCGCAATGGTTTGATAAGCTATCTAGCTGATCTTCTGCTACCTGATGTCGTCTCAGCTGCTACTTCTCCGCCATCTTGCTCGCCTACATATTTTTAAAAGTAAGAGATTAGTTTAATAATTTGAGACCCATCAAACCAATGTTATATTATACAAAAATTAAAAGTGGCATTTTTCAGGCATTATAGCCCAAAGAGAATCTCTCTAATAAAATGTTAAGTAGAAATAGAAGCTATAGGGATGCCTGGTTGGCTCAGTTGGTTAAGCAGCTGCCTTCGGCTCAGGTCATGATCCCAGCATCCTGGGATCGAGTCCCACATCGGGCTCCTTGCTCGTCAGGGAGCCTGCTTCGCCCTCTGACTCTGCCTGCCACTCTGTCTGCCTGTGCTCACTCTCTCTCTCTCTGACAAATAAATAAATAAAATCTTAAAAAAAAAAAAGAAAAAGAAAGAAAGGAAGGAAGAAATAGAAGCTACAGTTCATAGCTCACTTTTTTTTTTTTTTTGGTGGAGATATATTTACAAAGCTCTGAACTTCTCCTTCTTGGAAGATGGAGTAGGTGTACTTTTCCCTATTCCTCCTGCTCAGTATAACTAAAAGCTCTGAGCATTTTATGAAAAACAACCATAAGAATAATCAGAAAGGTGGAGTAAAGAAAGCAGAATGGCTAGGGATCCCAAGACCCAAGGAATAATATTGTCATGAGTTCTCAGTGTTTTCCATTTATCTCAGGCTTGCAGCTAACAAACCAGGTGCCAAGTAAACACCAACAAATGCAGATTTTTTTTAAAAGCCTGATGTCTTTCAAAAGACTAGGAAAGGGGGAACCAAGCAAGATAGAAAACATTTAGACCATCATTGCTCTACTCCATCCAACACCACAGAAAAACAAGGTGGTCCCCACGCTACTTATGTCAACAAAGGCTGAGTAGGAAGCCCTGGCTTCCACCCTCACCAGACCCCCAATACCCCTGCCAAAGTTGTATCCAAGAAGGTCAAATAAGAACCTTGAATTTCATCTCCTCAGCCAGTAATGAGCCTCCCCTCCTGCAGTTTCAGGAGAGATCCTATGGGAGACTGGACTTTCCCTACCTCCCCACTGGTGTGGTGTCAGAGGAGTCCTACAGATGAGATAGGATCTTCACCACTGCCCTGGGGAACGAAAGTGACAGAGGAAAGAATTCGTGAAATAGAAAAAATAGCAACTGAAATTATCAAATATGAACAACCAAAATTAAATATTTTTTTTAAGAAATGAACATAGCCTTGGGGACATCTGGGTCTATAAAAAGAACTGAAATATTTATATCATCAGGATTGTAAAAAAGAGGAGAAAGAAGATGGGGCTGCAAAAGCACTTAAGGTGGAAATGGCTGAAAACTTCCCAAATTTGGCAAAAGACAAATCTACTGAGTCAAAAAACATTAAAATCCTAAAGAGGAAAACCCAAAGAAATCCACACCAAGACACATCATGTCAAAGTTCTGAAAAACAAACAAACAAAAAAAACTTTTGAAAGCAGTAAGAGAAAAAATGCATGTTATATATGGGAGTGAACACTTTGAATAACAGTGTATTTTTCATCAGAAACCTTAGAGACCAGAGGAAATTACATAACACTTTGCAAATGCTGAAAGAAAGAACTGTCAATCCCAAATCTTATCCCCAGCAAAGATTACCTGTAGGAAGGAAAAGAAAATCAGGTCATTCCCAGGTGAAAGAAAACTAAGGGAATGTGTGACCAGCAGACCTACCTTAAATGAACAACTAAAGGAAGTTCTTGAAACAAAAAGGAAAAGATAAAAATCAGAAAGTTGGAACATTGGGAGAAAAGAAAAAACACAATAACCAAAAATATAGGTAAATATGATAGACTCCTTCTGCTCTTCCATTTCCTAAATTATGTTTGAAGGTTGAAGCAAAAATTATAACACTATCTGTTGAAATCGCTAACAGTGAAAGTGAAATTGCTAACAGTGACACGGGCCATCAGGGGAGCCGCCGGGGCCTTGCCAATGATGGTAAATGGTTGTGGCCCAAACCTTGCAAGCTAGCACTCTAAAAGCCAGGTGCACACGTAGCCAACCCTCCCGCTACTCAGCCCCCTGGGTTGCACACCTCAGCGCTGGCAGATCGGTTCTGCCATGCCCCTAAGCCCTAACTATAACCTAGGTTGGGTTTTTACGCTTTTATCCCAGGGGCCTATTCCCACAGCCCTCCAGATTGGGGACCCTGGAGACACACTGCAAGAGTCAGCCTACCACCCAATGGAAACTGCCATTTGGAACTGGACTCAACCCTCAGACCAGTAGAAGCCTGCATGACCCCCTAAGGCCCCCTCACCTTCACAGGGCCTTCACAAGGCCCCCTGGTCACAAACGCAGAGCCTGAAGGGCCACCCGAACACTGTCCTCCACTCAGCCCCTTGGGGATCCCACCTCAGTGCTGGCAGATCGGGCCTGCCATACCCCGAGACCTTAACCCTAATCCTAGGTTGGGTTTTCAGGTTTCAGTCCTCAGAGATCTTGCCCCCAAGCCCTCCAGATGAGGGACCACTGAGCTACACCTCAGGACTCCTCCTGCCACCCAGGAGGAAACCATGCCCTTTGGAGCTGAGCAAAATGTTCAGAGCAGGACATTCCTGCATGCACCTCTCAGGCCACCCCCACCTTTGGTGCCCCTCTGGACCACAAACACAGAGAGTGACACTCAGCCTGACCCCCTCCCTCAACTCTGCTCTGGAAAGCTCCCCTCAACAGGGGCCCTCAGCGGAGCTGGGTGGTCCCTGCCCATGGTCCAGGATGGTCGTAACAGGAACCTAGTTAGAAAGCACTCTAGAGAACGGATGCAAGTACGGTCTGAATCACCACACAACGCTGGCCAATTTCATGAGCTTTCTGCCCAAATCAATATCGATTTGGGCAGACAGGTCATGAGAATTGGCCAGAAACCCCGGGTGAACTGGCTTCTGGCAGTCTGGGCCTTCAGAGAACCAACCCAGGCCCGGCTCATGGTCGCAAGTGGTCGTGACACGAACCCTGTGAGAAAGCAAGCTGAGAGTCAGCAGAAGGCACTGCTAATGCCTCACTCTACTCTGCCCCCGGGGCTGCGTGCCTTCACACTGGCAGATCAGAACTGCCATTCCATAGGCCCTGGCCCTAACCCTAACCCTAGATTGGGTTTTGGAGTTTTCCGTCCCCACACTCCAAGAGTCCGTCTGCCACCCATATGGAAACTGTGCTGTTTAGAGCTGGGCTGAACCACAGACCAGGAGAAGCCTGCATGCCTCCCTGAGCCCAACGCCACCTTCAGCAGCCCAATGGCCACAAACCCACAACCTAACACAGCACCTGATGCCCATCCTCAACTCAGTCCACTGGCAATCCTGGCTCAGCGCTGGCACATCCGGCCTGCCACACCCCTAGGCCCTAACCCTAACACTAGGGTATTCAGGCTTCTGTCCCCAGAGACCTGGCCCTCAAGCCCTCCAGATGAGGGACTCCTGAGCCACACCCCAGGACTCCGCCTGTGATCCAGGAGGAAACCATGCCCTTTGGAGCTGCGCAAAACCCTCAGAGTGGGAGAATCCCACATGCCCTCCTGAGGCCACCCCCCACCTTCAACGCCACACAGGTTCACAAACACAGAGCCTGACACTCAGCCTCACCCCCTCGCTCAACACTGCCTTCAAGAAAGCTCCCCTCAGTGGGGCCCTCAGTGAAGCCACATGGGCCTGTCCCTTGTTCCCGGATGGGTTGCAACATGCACTTAGCAAGAAAGCACTCTAAACAGGGGGCGCAAGTACGGCACAAATTGCCACACAACACTGGCAAATTCTCACGAGCTTTCTGCCCAAATTGATATCGTGAGACTTGGCTGGAAACCCTAAGCGAACTGGCTTCCAGCAGTGCAAGAATTCAGGGGAGCCGCCTGGGCCTGGACCATGGTCACGAGTGACCATGGTCGCAGCCCGAAACCTGCAGGAAAGCATTCTAAAAGCAAGGCACACAAACAGCCAAAACCTCCCTCTACTCAGCCCCCTAGCCTGCCCACCTCAGCGCTGGCAAATCAGAACCTCCATTCCCATAGGCCCTAACCATAATCCTAGGTTGGGTGTTCAAGCTTTTGTCCCCAGGGGACTATTCCCCAAACCCTCCAGGTTGGTGACCCTGGAGCCACACCCCAAGAGTCCGCAGGTCACCCAGATGGAAACCATGCCATTTGGAGCTGGGCTGAAACCTCAGACCAGGAGAAAACTGCATGCCTCCCTGAGGCCAACCCCAACTTCGGTGGCCCCTGTGGCCACCAACCCGGATCCTGACGCACCGTCTGACTGTCGTCTTCAACTCAGTCTCCCAGGGATCCCAGCTTAGGGCCGGCAAATGGGGCCTGCCATGCCCCTGGGCCCTAACACTAATCCCTACGTAGGGATTTCAGGCTTCTGTCCCCAAAGACCTATTCCCCAAACTCTCCAGATGAGAGACCCATGAGCCACATCCCAGGACTCTGACTGCCACCCAGGAGGAAATAGTACCATTTGGAACTGGACAAAACCCTCAGAGTGGGAGAACCCTGCATGCAACCCCGAGGGCACCCCCGCCATCGGCGCCCCATTGAGCCCCAAACACAGACACGGACACTCAGCCTGAAGCACTCCCTCAACTCTGCCCCTGGAAAGCTCCCCTGAGTGGGGAACCTCAGGGAAGCCACATGGGCCCGGCCGTGTCCCGGATGGTTGCAATACACACCCAGCGAGAAATCACTCTAGACAGCGGGCTCAAGCGTGGCCCATATCACCTCACAACACTGGCCAGTTCTCATGAGCTTTCTGCCAAAATCAATACCGATTTAGGCAGAAATCTCGTGTGAATTGGCCAGAAACTCCAGGAGAACTCGCTTCCGGCAGCGCGGGCCATCAGGGGAGCTGCCTTGGCCTGGCCCATGGTGGCATGTGGTCCCAGCCTGAACCCTGTGAGAAAGTGCTCTAAAAGCCAGGTGCACGGGCGGCAAACCACTCCCTGTTCTCGACCCCTCGGCAGCCCGAGGTTGCTCATAGATTGGTCCGGCCGAACCCTTAGGCCCTAACCGTAAACCTAGGTTGGGTTTTCAGGCTTCAGTCCCTGGGGCCTATTCCTCAAGCCCTCCAGTTTGGGGAACCCGGAGCCACACCCCAAGAGTCAGCCTACCGCTGAGATGGAACCTGTTCCATTTAGAGCTGAGCTGAACCCTCAGACAGGGAGAAACCTGCATACATCCCTGAGGTCCAAACCATATTCGGCAGACACCCTATCCACAAACCCAAAGGGTGAAGTGCTGCCTGGCACCCGTCCTACACTCAGCCCCAAGGGGAAGCTGCCTATGTGCTGCCACATAGGGCCTGCCAAGCCCTGAGGTGCTAACCCTATTCTTCGTTGGGTTTTCAGGCTTCCATCCCCAGAGAACTGGCCCCCAAGCCTCCAGATGAGGGTCCCCTGAATCACAGCCCATGACACAGCTTGCCTTCCAGGAGGAAACCGTGACCTTAGGCCCTAACCCAAATCCTAGGTTGGGTTTTCAGGCTTCCGTCCGCAGGGGCCTGTCCCCCAAGCCCTCCAGATTGGGGACACCAGAGCCACACCCCAGGAATCCACCTGCCACCTAGATGGAAACTCTGCCATTTGGAGCTGCACAGAACCCTCAGTCC
Source organism: Mellivora capensis (assembly GCA_004024625.1). Lineage (NCBI taxonomy): Eukaryota > Metazoa > Chordata > Mammalia > Carnivora > Mustelidae > Mellivora > Mellivora capensis. The sequence continues at coordinate 54,154 of PISX010012326.1, read as the reverse complement.
AGGAGAAAACTGCATGCCTCCTTGAGGCCACCCCCAAATTTGGCGGCCACCCCTGGCCACAACTCCGGATCTGGACGCACCGCGGGACCCCTGTCCTCAACTCAGACTCCCAGGAATCCCACCTCAGCGCCGGCTATTGGGCCTGTCATGCCCAAAATCCCTAACACGAACACTGGGTTGCGTTTCCAGGATTGCATCCCAAGAAGCCTGGCCTCCAAGCCCTCCAGATTGGGGACATTGAAGCCACACCCTAGGACTCCGCCTTCCACCCAGGAGGAAACCATGCCTTTTGGAGCTGTGCAGAACCCTCAGAGTGGGAGAAACCTGCATGTACCCACGAGGCCATCCCCGCATTCGCTGCCCCACTAGGCCAACGACAAGGAGCCTGACACTCAGCCTCAGCCCTCCTTCAACTCTGCCCCTGGAAAGCTCCCCTCAGCTGAAGACCTCACAGGAGCCAAGTGTCCCCAGCCCGAGTTCCCGGATGGCCACCACACACACCTAGCGAGAAAGTGCTCTAAATAGCAGCTGTGAGTGTTGCCCGGATCACCACACAACGCTGGCCAATTCTCAGGACCTTTCTGCCCAAATCAATGTTGATTTGGGAAGAAAGCTTGTGAGAATTGGCCGCAAACCCCTGGAGAACTCCCTTCGGCTGAGCAGGCCTTCAGGGGGGCCAACTGGGCCTGGCTCGAGGTCAGAATGGTCACGGCCCAAAACCTGTGAGAAAGAGCTCTAAAAGTCAGACACATGCATCCCCAGACCCTCCCTCTAATCAGCCCCCAGGAGTGCCGGTCTCAAAGCTGGCAAATCGGGCCTTCAATGCCTCTGGGCCCTAACCCGAACCCTAGCTTGGGTTTACAGGATTCTGTCCCCAGGGGCCCTAACACAAACACTGGGTTGCGATTCCAGGCTTTCGTCCCAAGAGGCCTGGCTCCTACACCCTCCAGATTGGTGACCCCGGAGCCATACCCTAGGACTCCATTGCCACCTAGGAGGAAACTGTGCCCTTTGGAGCTGTGCAAAACCCTCAGGGTGGGAGAAACCTGCATGCCCCCCTGAGGCCAGCCCCACCTTCGCCTCACCAACAGGCTACTGACACAGAGCCTGGTGCTTAGCCTGAGCCCCTCCCTCACCTCTGCCCCCGGAAAGCTCCCCTCAGCTGGGGTCCTACGGGAGTGGCGTGTGCCTGGCCCAAGTTCCCAGATGGCCGCCACACGCACCTAGGGAGAAAGCGCTCTAACTAGCAGGTGCGAGTGTGGCCCGAATAGCCGCAAAACGCCGGCCAATTCTCACGAGCTTTCTGCCCAAATAGATATCCATTTCAGCAGAAACTCGTGAGAATTGGCCAGAAACCCCCAGCGTACTCCCCTCCCACTGCACAGGCCCTCAGGAGAACTGCCTATGTGTGGCCTAAGGTTCCAAGTGGTGGCGGCCCGAACCCTGCAAGAAAGTACTCTTAAAGCCAGGCGCACGCGGGGCCAAACCCTCCCTCTAAACATCCCTCTGCGGTGCCGGTCTCACCACTGGCAGAAGAGGCCTGTCATGTCCCTTGGACCTAACCTAAACCCCAGCTTAGGTTTTCAGGCTTCCGTCCCCAGGGGCCTGTCACCCAAGCCCTCCAGAATGTGGACCCAGAGCCACAGCCCAGGAGTCTGCCTGCCACCCAGATGGAAACTGTCCCATTTGAAGCTGCGCAGAACCTTCAGTCTGGGAGAAACCTGCATGCCTCCCTGAGGCCACCCACCATTTTTTTAGCCCCTCTGGCCACCAAACTGGGGCCAGAGGCACAGCATGACCCCTGTCCTCAACTCCGACCCCGGGGGATCCTGCCTCAACGCCAGCAGATCCGGCCTGCCATGCCCCAAAGCCCTATCATGAACACTCTGTTGCGTTTCCAGGCTTGCATCCCAAGAGGCCTGGCCCCCAAGCCCTCCAGGTTGGGGAGCCTGGAGTCACACCCTAGGGCTCCACCTACCACCAAGGAGGACACTGTGCCATTTAGAGCTGCGCAAAACCCCCAGGGCAGGAGAAACGTGCATGCCATTCGAGGCCACCCCCACCTTCGCCGCCCCACCAGGTCACCAACACGGAGCCTAGTGCACAGTCTGAGCCCCTCCCTCAATTCTGCACCCAGAAAGTTCCCCATAGCTGGGGTTCTCAAGGAAGCTGTGTGTCCCCAGCCCAAGTTCCCAGATGGCCGCCATACTCACCTAGCAAGAAAGTGCTCTAAATAGCAGGCGTGAGTGTGGCCTAAATGGCCACACAATGCCGGCCAATTCTCATGAGCTTTCTGCCCAATTTGATGTCAATTTGGGCAGAAGTCTTGTGAGAATAGGCCAGAAACCCCCGGTGAACTCCCTTCTGGCTGCCCAGACCTTCAGGAGAACTGCCTATGCCTGGCTTAAGGTTCCGGTGGTGGCGGCCTGAACCCTGTGAGAAAGTACTCTTAAAGCCAGGCGCACACGGGGCCAAACCCTCCCTCTAAACAGCCCCCAGCAGTGGTGGCAGATCGGGCCTGCCTTGTCCCTGGGCCCTAACCCTACCGCTAGTTTGGTTTTCAGGCTTCAGTCCCCAGGGGCCTATCCCCCAAGCCTTCCAGATTGGAGACCCCGGAGCCACAGCCCAGGAGTCCACCTGCCACCCAGATGGAAACTGTGTCATTTGGAGCTGCACAGAACCCTCAGACCGGGAGAAACCTGCATGCCTCCCTGAGGCCATCCCCCAAACACGGTGGCCTCCCTTGGACACCAATCCGTAGCCTGACACACAGCATGACCCCTGTCCTCAACTCAGACCCTGGGGATTCTGCCTCAGCACTGGCAGATCGGGCCTGCCATGCCCTAAGGCCCTACCATGAACACTGGGTTGCATTTCCAGGCTTGCGTCCTAAGAGTCCTGGTCCCCCAGCCCTCCACATTGGGGAACCAGAGCCACACACTAGGACTCCGCTTGCCACCCAGGAGAAATCTGTGCCATCTGGAGCTGCACAAAACCCTCAGGGTGGGAGAAACCTGCATGCCTCCCCATAGCCACCCACACCTTTGCCACCCCACCAGGCCACTGACACGGATCCTGGTGCTCAGCCTGAGCCCCTTCCTCAACTCTGTCCCTGGGGAAGCTCCCCTCAGCTGGGGCCCTCATGAGAGGCCCCTGTCCCCGGCCCGAGTTCCCAGATGGCCGCTACAGGCACCTAGTGAGAAAGCGCTCTAACTAGCAGGCACGAGTGTGGCCCAAATGGCTGCACAGTGCCAACCAATTCTCATGAGCTGGAAAAAGAACAGCAAAGAAAGTCTAAGTCCAGCAGGAGAAGAGAAATAATAAAGATCAGAGCAGATGAAATGGAGGAAGACAAAAAGAAATGGAGAAACATACCATGCTCATGGATTGGAAGAACAAATATTGTGAAAACATATATGCTACCTAAAGCAATCTACACATTTAAAGCAATCCCTATAAAAATACCATCAATGTTTTTCAAAGAAATGGAACAAATAATCCTAAAATTTTTATGGAACCAGAAAAGACACTGAATATTCAGAGGAATGTTGAAAAAGAAAACCAAAGTTGGTGGCATCACAATTCCAGACTTCAGTATCTATTACAAAGCTGTACTCATCAAGACTGTAATTGTACTGGCACAAATACAGACACATAGATCAATGGAACAGAAAATAAAACCCAGAAATGGACCCTTAACTCTCTGGTCAACTAATCTTCAACAAAACAGGAAAGAATGTCCAATGGAAAAAAGACATTCTCTTCAACAAACAGCATTGGGAAAATTGGACTTCACATGCAGAAGAATGAAACTGGACTGTTTCCTTATACCACACACAAAAATAGACTCAAAATGGATGAAGGACCTCAATGTGAGACAGGAATCCATCAAATCCTTGAGGAGAACACAGGCAGCAACCTCTTCGACTTCAGCGACAGCAACTTCTTCCTAGAAACATCACCAAAGGCAAGGGAAGCAAGGGCAAAAATGAACTACTGGGACTTCATCAAGATCAAAAGCTTTTGCACAGCAAAGGAAACAGTCAACAAAACCAAAAGACAACTGACAGAATGGAGAAGATATTTGCAAATGACATATCAGATAAAGGGCTAGTATCCAAAATCTATGAAGAACTTATCAAACTCAGCACCCAAAGAACATAATCCAATCAAGATATGAGCAGAGGACATGAACAGACATCTCTGCAAAGAAGACATCCAAATGGCCAACAGATGCATGAAAAAGTGTTCAATATCACTCGGCATCGGGGAAATACAAATCAAAGCCACAATGAGATATCACCTCACACCAGTCAGAATGGCTAAAATCAACAAGTCAAGAAATGACAGATGTTGGTATGGATGCAGAGAAAGGGGAACCCTCCTACACTGTTAATGGGAATGCAAGCTGGTGCAACCACTCTGGAAAACAGTATGGAGGTTCCTCAAAAAGTTGAAAATAGAGCTACACTATGTAGGACCCAGCATTGCACTACTGGGTATTTACCCTAAAGATACAAACGTAGTGATCCGAAGGGGCACGTGCACCCGAATGTTTATAGCAGCAATGTCTACAATAGCCAAACTATGGAAAGAACCTAGATGTCCATCAACAGATGAATGGATAAAAAAGATGTGGTATATATATAAAATGGATTACTATCCTGTCATCAAAAAAACAAAATCTTGCCATTTGCAAAGACATGGATGGAACTAGAGGTATTATGTTAAGTGAAATAAGTTAATCAGAGAAAGACGATTATCATGTGATCTCTCTGATATGAGAAATTTGAGAGCCAGGGTGGGGGCTCGTGGGGGATGAGGGGAGGGAAATGAAAAAAGATGGCATTGGGAGGGAGACAAACCATAACAGACTCTCAATCTCAGGAAACAAACTGAGGGTTGCTGGGGGTGTGGGAGGGGGGATAGGGTAGCTGGATTATGGACATTGGGGAGGGTGTGTGCTATGGTGAGTGCTGTGAATTGTGTACGACTGATGACTCACAGTCCTGTACCCCTGGGGCAAATAATACATTATATGTTAATCAATTTTAAAAAACGATATGTCCTGTTTAGGGTGGACAAAACTGTGGGGCCACAGCATTTCCTGGGGATGAGAGATATGCCTCTATTTTTGCTTCCAAACTCTCTGTCCTCTAGGGCCAGAGGCTCACTTCACCAGCAGCCTGGGGAATTTTTTTTTTAAGATTTTATTTATTCATTTGACAGACAGAGATCACAGGTAGGCAGAGAGGCAGGCAGAGAGGGAGGAAGGGAAGCAGGCTCCCTGCTGAGCAGAGAGCCCGATGTGGGGCTCAATCTCAGGACCCTGAGATCATGACCTGAGCCGAAGGCAGAGGCCCTAACCCACTGAGCCACCCAGGCGCCCCAGCCTGGGGAATTTTTATGTCCTGAGCATGAGACTGTTCTTCCTCTGCTCCCTTCTTCCTCCTCTGAAGGAGGATTGATGAATTTAGTTCCATAGGAATTCTCTCTGTTTGCTGACAGGATAGCATCCAGCCAATGGGTTTGTGTTTCCAGCAGGGGTGGTAGGAAATAGTCACTGTGTTCTGCAAATGGGCACTACCAGAACAGCTGTTGCCTGATGCTGCTGAGAATTCCATCAACATACCCTCCTGCCAAGTCCCTCTTAGCGGACAAAGGAAGGGAAGGAGCAGTTTCATATCCCTTTGCATGTGATCACCATTTTACTGCTTGGTAGCTGGCAGGCACAACAGGATTTCATCTCTGGGCTCAAGGACTTTGCGAAGTCACTACCAGGAAAACTGGGGCTTGTGCCATATATCAGGACAAATCTGAACGCTCCCTTCTAACTGCCCTATTGCAGGTGGTTGCCACTTTGGGATTTATGGGCTGATGGGCCAAAGAACAAAAGCCAAACATGTGAAGAAGGGGCATATTTCCAAATAAAATCTTGCCATAACATAATTTGGCGGCTTAACATAAAAATTTGGGTTTCTATCTTGGCCAGCATTATTACTGTATAAAGTTGAATAAGATGCACTAAAATAAATATTACAAGTAGAGGACATAGAAATTCTTCTTCATAAAGTGTAAAATAACATATTCAGAAATACACAGAAAAAGGTTTGGAAGGATAAGCATTATGCTAATCATACCAATTACCTCTAGGAAGGAAAAAGTGGGATTGGGAAAATGGGGAGTTTAAGGAGTATTTCCCCTTTACAAAAGTGTTAAATATTAGACAGCAAAAATGTATGTATGTCTCCTTATGTGATTGAATATCTCTTTGCAAAAGAGAATTTCCTGTCTCTGAGAAAGTTCCTTCAGGTCATATAAATATACTTTGAAATCCAGTAGTGACTTGAGACTTGAGAGCTCGATTGTAAAACTTATTCACAAAAATGCAAAATGATGGAATAAATGAATAATTAGCCCCAAGCCTCCCCAGGAATTTTCCCAGTTTGGACTACAATGACATACTGTTGGGGAGAAAAGCTCACACCACTACACGACAAAGGGCTAAGTTCTCTTTTCTCCCCAGGGAGAGGTCAGGGAGAGCACAGAGCTACTGTCTCTTTTCAAAAAATACTGTTAATCTGCACTAAAAAAAAAGATGTGGGGAGAGGTACACAGTGGGTTTCAGCTGAATCCATGTTTTATTTCTTCTAAAAATAACAGTATATAGCAAAATGCTAGGATCTGATGGTGCTGGGGACCTTGGCGGTGAGCACCTGTATGTCTGTTTCATTATCTTCTATACTCTGCATCTTTGATATAATTTCTAACCTTTAAAAAGTTTTTAATTTATGTATACCTGCATTCAAGGCAACATTCTTCACAATAGCAAAAGGTGAGGCAGCCCAAATGTACATTGAGAGATGAATGAATAAATAAAATGTGGTTATGTACATACACTTGAATAGTACTCAGCCTTAAAAGGAAGAAAATTTTCACATATGCTACCATATGAACCTTGGAGGTATTATGCTAAATAACCAGTCACAAGATGACAAATACTGTACACTCCCACTTGTATGAGGTACCTGGAGTAGTAAACTCATACAGACAGTAGAAGGGTGGTTACCATGGGGCTGGAGAGAGGGAGAAATGGGTGCTATTGTTTAGTGGGTTATGGGGTTTCAGTGTGAGAAGGTGAAAAAAGGCTTGGAAATGGTTGGTGGTGACAATGCCCAGCAGTGTGAATATACGACATGCCACTGAACTGCAGACTTGAAAATGGTTAAAATGATAAATTTTATATTGTGTACATTTCACAATTTTTTAAAGCTTTCAGTTTAAAAAAAAAAATCAAGGAAGACCAAACAAAGAAGGACCAGTAAAAGATATTTTGGAAATCATATGGGGGAATACCATATAGTCAAAAATAAGGTCCACATGTGCTGGTATGGAATATTTGCCCAGGCACGCTGGTCACCAGAAGTATTAGTATATGCAATGCCATCCTTCATACTGCATAGAGTATCTCTGGAAAATACCTAAGAAACTGGTAACTGCCAACACTTCTGGGGAGGAAAACATGGGAGCATGAGGTCAGAGGTGAGCTCAGGACCTAACTATTCAAAAAAACTCAACCAGTTTTTAAAGAAGAACAATTCTCTAAGTCATCCATATTGCTGAGAAGGATGAAAAGAAATAACTGAAATGCACACTTAGCACCACAATTCAGAATAACTGAACAGTTAAGTGGCATGCCCAGGAGCACACAGGTGACAGAACTGGCCTGTTATCCTAGTGCACACTTTCTGTAAATGTTCAAAATATTTAACGAAAGACTTAAAAATGTCTACTTCTGTATTGCCAACTTATTGGAGCCAAAAACATGCTTTCCCCAAAATGAATTATGTTTGGGAAAACTTTTTATATTTTGCATTTTGTAGTTTAGTTTTTATATTGTCAGCATCATTTCCACATATCTAGTAATATTTGCCATTTTTACATAATTTTTATTTAAGAATTTCCTTTGATAAGAGATTTTTCTAGTCCTTTGCTTCCAATTTGAGGTTTTCGTTGACAATTATTCCTATTTAGTTTCCATGTTTGCTGTTCACATACCCCAAAGTGCATGGATAATGGATTCTTTTAAAGCAAAATAGACATTTTTTAAAATCACAAAAAATCATACACATACACACATATAAGTATATGTATATGTATATGTATATGTATATGTATATGTATATGTATATGTATATGTATGTATATGTATGTATTCTGATTACCAATCCATCGTGTTTCCCATTCGGCCTACTTTAGTAGCCAAAGGTGTAAAAGAATACACTCTTTGTTATCCTAAAGACAAGATTTCTGCCCTTGCTTTATGAATTAAAATCTCCTCTCCTCCACTAGGTGGTTTTTAGCCAAGGATTCTGCTTCCAAGGTATGGTACCAACCACATTCCAATTACAAACTGTAAGATTTAAAGAGTCCACATGGTGGCACTAGATACCTTTGGTCAAAGTCCATAACCCAGTAAGCGATTTCTGAAAAACAGGGAGAGAAGAGCCTCTGGCATTAGCAAAGATTAAAAATTAAAATAGTATGAAAGACATCTTGTTCCTGTCTGGAGGGATGGCCTTCAGCCAAAGCATATTTGAAGCTCTAATTACATACTTAAAGACATCCAAAGTGCCAAGCGGATGTTACAGACTCCTACAATGAAGCCGATTTCGTCCAGTGGCAAACATACATCTGTTCCTTCGGACATACTTCATTACAACACACATACAACATACTTCCACACACTTCCTCCTTACACATTTCTCTCTCTGTCCATCTATCTTCATCTTTCTCTGACACATAGGTACACATATGCATCTACACCATGGAGTGTATTTTTAGGTGATAGGGGGGTGGGGGCAAGATTCATAATCACATCCCTATTAAATAATTCTTTTAAAGTGCACAATTGCTGCCTGTCTTCATCTTTGTTGTAAGTTCCCAAATTTCAACAGTTCATGAATATCCCATAAGAAGGTATAAAACTTGGTGGGTTTAGTCTCAACTCAGATGGTAAATATCTTAAAACTCATCACAAAAGTATCTACTTCTAATCTTTTTACAATCTTATATTAATTTATAACAGACTGGGAAATTTCATTGCTAGTCCCTCACATACAGGTAGTTTTAAAGGGTAACACCCAGCAATTGATCTTGAATAGATTTCCAACAAATAAGCTTCAGAAATGCCTGAAGAAAGAAAAGCTGAAAAGCTTAGTGGTTTACGATTCTATTTTTTGATGCCCATTATCATAGCTTTCTTTCAAGCTAAAAATACCTTAAAGATGATTTAATAAAACATGCTGCCCTGAATTTTTTTTAAAGATTTTATTTATTTATTTGACAGACAGAGATCACAAGTAGGCAGAGAGGCAGGCAGAGAGAGGGAAGGAGGAGAAGCAGGCTCCCTGCTGAGCAGAGAGCCGGATGTGGGGCTGGATCCCAGGACCCCGGGATCATGACCTGAGCTGAAGGCAGAGGCCCTAACCCACTGAGCCACCCAGGCACCCCAGCCTTGAGTATTTTTACAACACACAGACAATGTGATCTACTCACTTCATTCAGAAACTTTTTTGTGCAGACAAGAATTTTTTCCACGACAATAAGTGTATGTGTCTCGCACCCTGATTAAACAAACCAAAACAGCACCTTCCAGGCCTATAATCTACTTTTTAAAATGAGCATTTAAATTCAAAAGCACATTGCACTGAGTAAACCAGAGTTCTTAAGTGACCATAACCCAGTAATATATTGTACATATAAGCTAATTATAAGAGTATTTTTGTATGTGAAACACCAAAAAGATGAATGGGTAGATGCCTTTTCATATGTGTTTATTTTCAGAAGCAGTGATTATGGTCCTGCTAAACCCAAAGCTTCTCAGAATTTGAAAGGAAGATAAATTTTAAATGTATCCATAAAATAGAGAAACTGCTCCAGTCTCAGGCTAACCCCAGTGATGTAGGGAAGAAGTAGTGTGAGCAGTTTGGGCAAGTCTACTGCAAGCCCAGGAGCTGACAATACTCTGCACAAATTCAAGAAGTCCATGGCAGATCATGTGAAGACTGATGAACAGTGAACCTACAGCCACTGACCGTGGGCACTGAAAATAACACATCATTGCAGACAGTGTATCTTTTTCCCCCAGGATCTCCAACTCAGAACCAAACAATGTGCAGACAAGACTCAGAAACTGTTTTATTGAATTGAACACAAAATACCTGTTACAATAATGTCAAGCTTTTTATCAGAAATCAGTACGTAAGTGAGGATACACAGCCAAAATGAGCCATCAACATAAGCAGTGTAAATTTTAAATAACTTTTGGGTTTCTATTTTCAATATGCTGAAGAAAATAAAACCAAAAAAAGCAATTTCAATCTCACAATTCACAGTTGATTGGTTTTAATCCCATCACACTTTTGCCATTTTATCGCCCCAGAATGCAAACAGATTTCCAAAGTGGGTGACTGACATTTAGCCCCAACAATACACACAGATGTTAAACCCCTGTATGACATTTAGAAAAGATTTTAGGAAACAACCCCAATTTCATACAGTTCTGGCTGGCGGTTTTTAGCTATATGCTTTACTAGATATTTTTCTAGTGAAATAGCAAAAGCGGTTTTAAAAATTTGCCATGCCATTAAATGAAGGGTTCTAGAGTCGCCCTTGTTTTTTTTTTTTTTAAGTGATTTTATTCTCTAATTTAAAACAATAACTACACTAAAATGCAACCTTAACAGTGAAAGCAAAATCAGTTTTGCTTCTGGATCTAGAGCATACATCCAAGAGAGGCAACTCATTGCCCTAGCAGATACATGGAATGCTTCAGAGCAGAATCTGACATGCTCTAGTAAGGCATCTCAAAGCAGACACACCACACCTAAATTAAATTATTACAGTCAGCCAAGGATACCACAAGGTGAACACCAATTAACACAGAATCAACATGAATTCTTACAAAATGACACACTGATTTACAAAACCACAGAAAGGTGCTCAAGTACCAAAAGAAGGCAAAACAATGACCAGCCACTCTAAAAGAGTTTTGTTCCCGTAAATGCCAGATTTGCAGAGTAGAAATAAACTTTATATGTGCTTTGCCCTAGGATATCACTCATCCTGACATATGGGGTTACTTTTCCTTAAAAAAATATATCATGTAGAGAATATACATTGAATCAGTGATATAGAACATTTATTTTCACTAGTGAGGGGGTCACTTAAGCACTTAACTAGAAAAAGAGTAATCATGAAGGTTATTTAAATGCAAAAAGAAATCTGATAAAACCTGCATTATTAGTTGGTATTAACAGTGAAGTGAGGTTTTTAGCAATTACATTGGCTTAATGAGGAGCATGACCATGAAAAAAAAAGTCTTTAAATTCAAAGAATCGTGAAATGCCTAAAAACGAAAGTTTAGTTAGTAAAAAATACATACTTTCATTTTAAGGTCCCCAAAGGAATGTTCGTTATCTTGGAAGCCACGATGCTTATCACACAAGCACAAGAATATGAATCAGGAAAAGTGAAGTTTCAATTCTGACTTATCCATTGAATCTTCATGACCTGGAGCAAGTCACTTAAATTCTTCAGATTTTGCCCACCAAAAAATTGGCATAAAAATAAAGGCATATGTCAAAAAAAATGTTTTTTTTTCTAAACAGTACTAGAGTAAAGCTAAAGATGGTTACTAAGGCTCACAATTTCAACAACTCATTGTACAGTACCATCATTTTTGATCCTGCTAATTATGGCTAGAGGAAGCATGGGCAATGACAACACTCAGGGAATTCAAAGGCTTTAGATAAGTTAATGGTTTTGACTTTCACAACTGTGAAATCTGTTCTTCTCGAGTTGTCTAAAACAGCTAATCATCTATGGGTTTGACTCTCTCCACCTCTCTATGTTCTGGTAGAGCAGGTGAAAGTAATGACAGAGATGTGGTTTCATGGAGAAAAGCAGCAATAGAATGAAATGAGGTATAAGGTGATTTAATAAACCCCAATCTGTAATTTACAGTTATTTTAAAGAGACTGCATAGTTCAGCAAAAATACATTATAGAAGAGGGATAAAGAAAAAATTCTTATGGAACTTTAAAAGGTGTGACAACTAAGCATTTAAAATGACCAACACCAGAGAACTTGAGGTTGGAAAGGAGTGGTTTTCCTCCACACTAAGCACATATAAAAACAGAAACCAGAAGGCTAAAGTCCACAAGAGAAAACAATGTATGTTATTTGGTTCCAGTTATCAACTTCATACACTGCTTTTTAAAAGATAGCAATATTCAAACAGATAATAAACTCTAGTTAACGACACATATGCTGAAGTGTTTAAGGGAGAATATAAATTTCATACTGAAATATATATATTTTTTAAATTCCATGGATGGATGGATAGAGGGACAGACAGGTGGTAATTCAAGCCTAGTAAAGTGTTAATGGTATAATTTACTGATGGATACACTGTAAAAAAAATTTTTAACTTCAATGTATGTTTAAAACTTTTCATAATAAAATATTGAGGAAAATTTTACTATTTCTATAATAAAGTTAATTTAGCAGTGTGTTTTAAAGACTAGGGCAATTTAGAATTGTAATTAACTGAAGGGAGAATTTTTGCTTAAGGCCTCAAACCCAATTTCTGAAGATCCTTTCTTTAACACAGAGATGAACTAACACAATTTGTAAGTATTGTGAACAAGATAGTCTCTTCTTCACACACCTCATTTGCAAGTAAGTAATTCTCTTCTCTCTACAGAACAGACAAGTTTTGAAAAGACCACTGGAATAAAGTTTTTCCAAACATCAGTGTATATATATCAAGCCCTTCCCAATCCACCACACTACTATTCATTAAATATAAATGCAACATAGATCAAGGTGAAGAATAATCTATGACTACTGTCAGCCTGGGACAACTGGATTTATTTTCAGGGTGTGTGGTTCCTTATCAACAGTGTTAACAGTTTTACTCAGTATCAAATTGAAATCTCATTAAGCCAAAAATAAATAAATAAATAAAATGCAGAATGCAGAATTCACACAGACCTTCGCTATTCCAAGCTTTTTATGTTTTATGTTTTTATGTTTTATGAACTGTGATTAACGGCAATAATTCTATCATCTCTTCTCTCTGTGAAATGCTAAAACTTGCTAAAGGCACTCATATTCTGGGCTTAATGGAGACAGGGTCACATGGGACCATAAGCCAGTATTTACTTTTTGGTAGCTACCCAGAAAGGGAGTTTACAAATGACCCTCCCATTCACACTGGGAAGAAAAAGTCAAACACCTATCAGTAGAAAGGTCATATGAGAAACTATTTACACAGCTACCTGTCCATTCAGAAGGACTGCTAGTAACTATGATGATAGAGGTCTACAAAGAAAACCCCCCAAAAAACAAAAGCAACAACAAAACACTATTATGTATGAAACTCCTGAAAAGTAATTTGGCTGGTTAAAGAAAAAAATAGTTGTTAAGGTGGAATATTTTTTAAGCATTTGTTCAAAAGCTTACATTAAACTTTTGTCTCTATTGACAAAATATTTCTATTTCTAAAGAAATTCTATTGTCTTATATATGCCTCACCAAGTTCTTTAGAGAGCACTTTCAGTCTACATTCCAATATTAAGGAAACAAAACAAGTTCCAAATACACCATCCCTAGGCCTCTCTGTAGAGGATACCACACCCAAAAGTTACATGTCTCCCCTGACAAGCAAGACTTGTATTACACAGGTCACTAGACAGTCCTCAAACTGTCATTGCTCAGGATCCCACCCAATTCAGGAGTGAAGGAATCATAAATCCCACTGCTAATCCTTAGAATCTATCTACAGAGGAAGATTAAAGCAAATATATGTTTCATGTTTATTTGTAAACATGAAACATGTATTTTCCCATTCCCCTCATTGAAAGTGTAGACAAGCAGCTATGTTTATCAATTCCGTATCATATCAATTCTGTAAAATAAGGTGGAAGGACGATCTCATGCTTCCCTTCAGCTGTGTTAAGTCAGAGGGAACATAAGGATGGTCTGAGGCGGCCATGATTCTTCATTCAATCTCAGAGTTTCAAAAAATCCTAAATGGTTTTCTAAGTTTACCAACTCATTAGGAGGGGAAATAATGAAGAAGAGTTGGAGAAAGAACTTTTTCTAAATGAATGGTATAAAATATTCATCTTGCAGAATTCAGTGCAGTAAGAGGCAAGCAGACAAATGTAATAAAAAACATGCACATATTTACAGGTTGTAGTACATGATATACAAAGACAAGACCAACAAAGTACTTTCTGTTCAGTGTGGAGCCAAAAGGATTTACATGGCACACTTTGTTTTGTAGCTTAACTTTTTGAAAAAAAAAAACACTTCAAAGGCATAGGCAGTCCAATCTTTTAATTGGAACATGGAATCTTTCCTTTACAACTTCTTGCCCTCAATATCTTAAGAGTTTCTAATTGTTATCTTCTAACATTGACTTTGAATGACAACTTACAGAAAGATACTCACAAAGAGACTTCGATGCTATGAGTTCTTCTTGCAGATGATTACTGAAATCTACTGACTCAACTAAAGGTCTTCCGCTGTTTAGGCCTCTGTCCATCCTTGTATACAGCATATACAAAGATACTAACATGACCCTTGGGCAGCACAGGGTGCAGATTCTAGAGCACATTACAAAGCAGGACTGGACTTCACAAAAGGAAACCAACAGAGATCACGTATCACTGACTGTGGTAGTGACAACGGCCTTCTTCGACAGGGAAAAAACACTGTCTAATAGGAATGCATGAAGATGAGAAATTGTACCATGCAGAGATATATTTATTTAGGTATTTCGTTTTTGACAACCTCTGTCACCTTTGCTTTGCCTATGGAGCACAGGAGAATGTTGCAAGGTAACAACCCCAAAACAATCCACCATCATAGAGATCTGTGATTTTCTCTTTTTTGGGATGTGTAGATAACCTCTATAAATGATCATGGAAGTTATCAACTTCCTACAGTTTGGAAATTAAGGAGCAAACTGAGTTATTGTAGGCAATATGGTATCTAAAGTGTCATATAAAACAAACACATAGCTCTTCTTTAGTGCAAAGAAATAGAGCAAGTAAGAAATAACACTATAAATCTAACTTTTTTCTTTAAAGAAAATGCGTTTATGCATTCATAACATCCATTAAGGGCACTGGGAGACTGGAAACCTGAATATGCAAGGCCAGGAAAGACATCCAGGCCTTTAAGTCCACTGCTTTTTGTCTATATGTAATGAAATTTTTAAGTGGGGAGAGTGGAGAAAGTCCTTCAATTTTATTTGCAAAGGAAAAACTGAAAGTGGATAAATGCCACTTTTACAAACTGTAAATTCTTATCCATGATCTTCTACTATTACCTGAAATAAGGATCCAATGAAATCTTCTCTATGGTATCATATAAATATATATGTATGTGTGTATATATGTACTTATATACACATACATATATGAATGTATGTCTATATGTACACAGACATACAGAGAAAGGGAGGAAAATAAGGTTTTTAAATAATTAAAGAACTAAGTGGCCAGCACTGTAATATTAAATTCTACCCAAAAATTATCCTTAGCAGCAAAATGAGTAACCTACTGACCAATAAAATAAGTTCTAAATTGGCCTAAACTAATCAATTGTATAAAAGGATTATTATACTCAGAGTCACAGGTCTAGATAGAATCTCAATAATGTTATTTCATTCTCCTGTTTCTGGAGGGGAAAAAAATGTACTAAACAATCCTATTTTTCAAAAAACCACCACTTCAACAGAAGAACAAGTTGATAATTGTACCAGTGGTTATTCCAAAACTGAATTTTAAATATGGATCTAGATTGCTCAAAAATTGTTCATAAGGATTAAAGGCAAGGAATGATGATTGTAATTTCCTTCTCCCCATCTCTTTGCCTATAGAATTCTCAAGGAAAAATAGGAGTTTTATTTTTAATTACTAATTAAAGCAATCAAATGTGAATTGACCATAGTGCAAAGATACTGCTCATTATAAACTTCCTGGTGAATGGGGCCTTTCAAAAAAAAGTATGGATGAGCACCAGTCTTATCCATGTAAATACAGTAAGTAGATAAAATACAACTAATTAAAGTTCATAGAGTACTCCATTAGTTTATCTAGCCATACACTAGAGCTTCTTATTTTAAAAATCAAAACCAAAACCAAATAATAATACTGTTAAAATGATCAGATACCAAAGTAATCCATAATGTACTTCCACAACCTTTAAGGAAGCTGAATTACAAAGAACCAAAGTTCATGTATTTTACTACTGGATATTATGAAACTAAAATTTGGTTAACTTTTTTTTTAATCCTCTCTATCTATAAAATAATAAGGTAGTAGTATTTTTCAGGGTAGCCAACCAACTGGTAAGACAGGAAAAGAACATAAGTAAACCATAAGGATCAGTTTATCGAAAAAGTCTCCCAAAACAAATATCAAGATTAACAATCGAGACTGTCATATAAGTAGGTTATTATCAGTGAATAACTCTAAATTGAAAAATCAAACACATCTTTACATTTCTCAAAACCATCTGAAAAATATTTTTTAAAAAAATAGCATATCTATCTTAAGCGCATTGAATATTGGAACAGGGGGCTTGGAAAGCCCACAAAATAGCTGGGGCATGAAAATGAGCTCATTAAACAAGCTTATTCAACTGGGGTGGGGTGGGGGAAGGGGAGGGAAGGAAAAAGATGGCATTTAAATGTGTAAAATCCACAGTAGAAATAAAATTTCACAGTTGGGACGTCTACAAGCACACTGGAAGTGTATAAATCCAAGAAAATCTATATTCAACCAATAATGGGAAGACAAGGGGAAAACATGTCCTGGGAAAGACCCTAATCTGGTTAATAGTCATATATCCTACTGGCAAGGCATTGTGTTGAGGTGGTTCCAAAGAAACCTTGGGAAACCAGAATCTCTGCTTACCTGTTTTTACCATTATCTGAAGTAAGAACTCAATAAAATTCTTTACTTAACAGCACATAAAACTAAAACTGCAAAAGAAGGTGAAATTTTTAAATAGTTAAAGCTCTAAGTGATCAGGCTACTAGTTGACCAGAACTTGGTCAAGATAAAAAGTTATTTCTCATAGGGTAGGTAGGTCACATGCTCTAAGTAGCTCAACACAACTGACCTGAAAATGCATCATGACCTAAGAAGCACATTCTTTTCCTTCCCCAGTCTTGATAGCTCATGGTACCACTGCAGGTTACACGGATTAACATTAAGCAGAGGGATATACTCCGATCAAAAGGACCACAAAAGCAGGGCATGTTGACAGAAGGCAAACAACAAGCAGGAAAGGCTGCTCTATCTGAATGCAACCAGCACTATACATATCCCAGATTCTCCATCTCATTTCTGTACCGCTGTTCAGACACCTTGCTTTTATGCTGCTTGCTCTCTAAATGCTGCCGGAACTCCATCTCCTCGCCAGCCCCAACATTACACATGCAGCAGTAAAACTGGCCACTTGGGGTAACACACATGGCCAGATCACGTGGAATTCTCTGCCGAGAGCGGGGACTGAAGTAAGGACCTGCTAAAGCAAGAGATAAAAGTGGATTCACTTCATAATATTCACTGCATAAATGATGACAGCCTGATTATCACTGTAATATGTCATGCTAAGCTCAAATTATAAAGATCAAATTCAGTTTTAAATGAATGCAAAATTAATAGATTTTTTTAATTACAATTTTAGACACGTTCAATCTAAGAAGCGAAATGATTCCTCCAACTACTGTCAGAAAGGTTACAGTAGAGCCAAACCCCAGCTCCAAATGACAGTATCTCTAAAAAGTAAATAAGATTTTAAAAATTGTTTAACTTCCAAACATTATATGAAAAGTTTTATAATTATACGAACTTTTTAATCCAAAAATTCTACTTCTAAGAATTATCCTAAGAAAACACTGAGAATTTTTGTATGGAGATTTATCAACAAGGACATTATTTCATCAGTGTGCATACAAGTTTTTATGGGAGGATGTGGGAAAAGTAGAACAAATAGATGATTTGAAAAATTATGGTAATGAATGCAACAGAAAACTATGCAGTCATTGTAGGTAATAAAAACTCTTTGATTTTCTTTGGTTACATGAAAATGTGATTATAATATGCTATTAAGTGAAACAAGAATATCACAAAATATAATCACATTTCTATTTCAAAGAATATAGAGAAAGATGGGAATGACATTAACATATACAAAAATGTTGGAGGAATTATCAGTAATTTTTTTTCTTTTTACATAACTGACTTCTTTTAACTATGTTAAACTGAATTTACTGGCCTATTGCATTTAAAAAAAAAAAAAAAGCTAATCTGGGGCGCCTGGGTGGCTCAGTGGGTTAAGCCTCTGCCTTCAGCTCAGGTCATGATCCCAGGGTCCTGGGATGGAGCCCCTGCATCGGGCTCTCTGCTCGGCAAGGAGCCTGCTTCCCTTCCTCTCTCTTTGCCTGTCTCTCTGCCTACTTGTGATCTCTGTCTGTCAAATAAATAAATAAAATCTTTAAAAAAAAAAAAAAGCTAATCTATAATTACCTGAAAAAATTCTCCTTCAGCATTCAAAATATTCAATGTGACATATTTATTGGCAAATCAAATTACAACTAATGTATTTTAGGTTTGGGGGGTATTGTTTGTTTGTTTTTATTGAAGCATAGTTGACACACACTGTTACATTAGTTTCCAATGTATGACATAGGGACTGCACAACTCTATACATTATGCTATGCTCACCACAAGTGTAGTCCTGCTGTCACCATGCAACACTATTATAGTTCCACCAACTATATTCCCTATCCTGTATCTTTTATCCCCTGACTTATTCACTCCATAACTGGAAGCCTGTATCTCCCATTCCCCTTCACTATTTTGCCAAAGCCACCTGCCCCTCACCTAGGGTTCTCTGTATTTGCTTAGTACAATACCCTCTAGGTCCATCCGTGTTGTTGTAAATAGCAAGATCTCATTCATTTTTATGACTGAATAATATTCCATAGTGTGTGTGTGTGTGGCTGTCTGTCTGTCTCTCTGTGTCTCTCTGTGTGTGTACATGTACGCACACACCACATCTTTATCCATTCATCTATCAAGGGATACTTGGGTTGCTTCCATATCTTGGCTATTGTAAATAACACTGAAATGAACACAGGAGTGCATATGTCTTTTCAAAACAGTGTTTTTGTTTTCTTTGGGTAAATACCCAGTTATATAACTGAATTCTTTTTTTTTTAAAGATTTTATTTATTTATTTGACAGAGAGATCACAAGTAGGCAGAGAGGCAGACAGAGAGAGAGAGGGAAGCAGGCTCCCTGCTGAGCAGAGAGCCCGAGATACGGGACTTGATCCCAGGACCCTGAGATGATGACCTGGGCCGAAGGCAGCGGCTTAACCCACTAAGCCACCCAGGCACCCAATATTTAACTGAATTCTTAAGTTGGACCATTGCTTACTAGTTTTCTGCTTTCTTTTCTACTATAATAAATATTTAAGACTTTTCTCAAAATATTACTTTCACTGTATCCTACAAAATTTAATGTATTTTTATTACTGTTTGATTTTAAGAATTTTAAATTTCCAGGTACCTGGATGGCTCAGTTGGTTAAGAATAAGAATCTGCCTTCGGCTCAGGCTCAAGTCAAGATCCCAGGGACTCTGGATCAAGTCCCACAGAGCCTCAGGCTTCCTGCTCAGCAGGGGGTCTGCCTCTTCATCTCTCTCTGCACCTCTCCCACTACTCATGCACAATGCTCTCTCTCTCGATCACTCTCAAATACATAAAATCTTTTTTAAAAAGAATTTTTAATTTCCAGTATGATTTCTTCTTTGATCCAGAGTTATTTAGAAGTGTTTAAAAATTTCCAAACAAATGGAAATTTTGTAGGGTTTTTTATATATATTTTTTGTTATTGATCCCTCATTTAATTGTACTCTGCCCAGAAAACAGTCCAAACTGCCCTCCGTCCTAAGGTTTATTTTACCTAATATTAATGCAATAATCTCAGCTTCCTTCAGTTCAGCTGAATTTTTTATTTTATTTATTTTCTCTTTATTTTTTATTTTTTCTTATTTTCTTTCTTAAATTTTTTTAGTTTAAATTCAATTAACATATAGAGTATTATTAGTTTCAGAGGTAGAGTTCAGTGAATCATCAGTCTTATGTAACACCCAGTGCTCATTACACCTCAGCTGAACTTTTTTTCCTTAAAGATTTTATTTATTTATTTGACAGAGAAAGAGAGAGCATAAGCAGTGGGGAACAGAGACAGAGGGAGTAGCAGACTCCCTGCTGAGCAATGAGCCTAATGTGGGACTCCATCCCATGAACCCTGGGATCATGATCTGAGCCTAAGGCAGACGCTTAATCAACTAAGCCACCCAGGTGACTCTCAGCTGAATTTTTTAATCCAATCTTATAATCTTTGTCTTTTAACTGGGACTTCAGTAAATTTATACTTAATATAATCACTGATGTATGTTTCAATTTTTATTAATCATATTACATTATGCTTTCTCTATGTCCTTTTTTCTATGTTTATCTTGCCTTTCCAATGAACGTTTTTGTTTTTCATTTGACCTACTATTCCCATGAGTTACCTTTCCTGATATATGTGTACATTGGAAGCTGTAATTGGGGGGGGGGGGTAAAGAACTATTCAGTCCAACTCTCCCTCCTGGAGATAATCAGAAAATGCAGAAAACATTCTTATAATGCAGCAATTCTGAACTGAAGGTGTATATGAGAATCACTGAGGAGCATTTCTAAAACACGCCTATGTCTGGGTCCCACTCCGAATTTACTGACTAAAAATCTCTAAGTCATGATTCAGGCATGTGCATTTTGTAAAAACTACCCCAAGTTTAAAGCCATTGCTCAATCTTTTTTATTTTCCCCAACAAATGGAGATTTAACAGGACACAACTTTAAACCAACGTAAATGCGTTTTTATAACGCATTTTACATTTCTTGGCTGGCAAACACCAGAAGCAGTGTAAAGGGACTATGATCAAAGACCTTAAAACAGGGGCGCCTGGGTGGCTCAGTGGGTTAAAGCCTCTGCCTTCGGCTCAGGTCATGATCCCAGGCTCCTGGGATCAAGCCCCGCATCGAGCCCCACATCGGGAATCTCTGCTCAGCAGGGAGCCTGCTTCCTTTCCTCTCTCTCTCTCTCTCTGCCTGCCTCTCTGCCTACTTGTGATCTCTGTTTGTCAAATAAATAAATAAAAATAAAGTCTTGGAGGAAAAAAAATGCCTTAAAACATAAACTATAATTTAAAATCAAAATAAATAATAAACTACACAGAAAATAAATAAATAAAGACCTGAAATAAACACCAGATTGAAAAGTCACTAGACAAATGGAACAATTAGCTAACCCCATATTCTCAGGGCTATTATCATTAAAGGAAATAAAAATAAAGACCACTTCCAAAATGTAGCCAAGGTACCTGAATTATTCTGTACTGTATACATATTCCTCCTATTAGGCATCATCTTATACTCATTCCCTTCTTTCCGGGTCCGCCGCTGACCGGCCTCTGAGGACTCCCTGGAGAAAAGAAATTTGAAAAGTGTGAGACTTCTAAACAAGGATCCCTTTCAACTCTTTTTCTCTAAAGACAGTCTTACACAACACTTTGGCCTGAGAGAAAATGGCAATACCTACGAGAATGAGTTACTCTGAGCTTCCGCCAGCCGCAGCCTCTTGGCATGATTCTTCCCTTGATAGTGAGCCTGAGCCACAGCCGGAGAACTAAAGGAGGCATCACAAAGCTTACAGTAATCATTCTCCGTGGCCAGGATCACTCTGCCTCCAGGCTTAAAGGAGCCCATCTGACATCAAAGACACAAGAGACAAAGTTAAAAAAAAAAAATGTGGAGCTTATGCTCTCCTTCCCCTCAAGGTTCCTAAGAGTTGAAAGATAACCGAAGGTTATGGTATGACCACAAACACTCAGATTTATAAAGAGAGGATATAATTCATTCCAGAAAAACAACAACAACAAAGAAAAAAGGCTGGGAGATAATCATGGTTTTGTATTACAATCACCTTTGTACAAAACCTATTAATGGCTTGTTGCTATCTCCATGGAGAAATTTTTTAAAAGAAGCATAGAAGATTCAGGGCAGTATAGGAAAACCCTAAAATCACATTACCAGAAAGATAAAGTCCTTCCAGAATCCATCAACGAGCATTTAATGCATGCCTACTGTTTATAGGGCTTACTACCTAATGCAGAAGGGATAAGCAGATGTATATTTACAAATGAGCCTCTGTCCCCCACAAAGTCTACAAATTAGCTATGGATATAAGTAGGGAAAAATAACCAGCAGATACAGGCAAACGTATTCAGGCTGAGAAATGAGTTCAGAGAAACCTAACACAGTGCCTGGAAGATAGTATGTACTCAATAAATGCTGTTGGGTAAACAAAAAAAGACAAACTAGATTTGGGCTAGAGGAGAATAAAATACATAATAAACAGTCTGGAAGCATATCCTATCAGGACCAGCTGAAGGAAACTGCACAGTTTCACCAGGATGGGAAGATTTTCTGGGGGACAGAAGAGCAGTCTCCAAAAATCACAAAGGGCTATGCTAGGATAGAAGGCTCTGGAGGTTCCTTCAGGGAGGGGGAGCAAACTGAAAACTGTCCCAAGCTAGGAGCGGCTGTCCTGTCCAGGGCAAGAATCAGGGCCCTGAAAACTTCTCAGCCTGAAGATCTGTCTGGGTATTTTTCTCTTCTTTGATTCTGTTTTTATCCTCTCATTTACCCCACAAATTCGTGAGGATGGAGGAACAGCTGGTATTGCCATCCATGTTTTAAAGACTGGAAAACTGACATTTGGGAAGGTAAAATTACACCATGGCAGTTAGGAGCAGAGGTCCAAGGTCGAAAGAAATTCTTGTTCTACCACTTCACAAAACACATAACACCATGGACAAGTTACTTGGCTTCTCTGAGCTTCTAATAAACTTCCAAGTAAGACAAAGGCTGCTAGCCCATGAATTATACTCGGAGGAGTCAAGTCAATACCTCTTAAGTTCTTGGAAGCATGAAATGAAGTTTAGGGCCCAGGACTAGATTAAGGCAAGGCAAGCATTTTCCATGGGCATGAAATTTAAGCGTGCATCAAAAAACTCAATAATCAAGATAAAATAGTATGTTAATGGAACATTTATACAAATCAAACCTAATATAAGAAGTCATCATAAACAAAATATCAAAATTTTAAATAAAGACAGGACCAGTCACAGTGCCATGCCAAGCTATACTGCAGCCTGAGGCAAAAGGAAAATCAGTAATACTTACCCAGATTTAAGTTTTTGACATTTTGTTTACCACTGATTTTTTTTATTAATTTGGAATTTTAAAGTAGTACATTAAAATATTTATCTTCATTACTGTTTTGGCTCCCTCTCAAAGTTGTGCCTCAGTCAAGTGCATCCCTCACCTCACCCTAGTCCCAGCCCTGAAGGAAGTAATGTAAGAAAAGTGCTTAGCAGAGTGCCTGGCATAGTAAATACTTGATTAGAGTTATTATTATTTATGACCATGTATTGTTCTATGGACAAAAACAGATTAAGGAATACAATCCATATTTCAGAGGCTATTAAAGTACAGCATTATCTTGCCTAAAACATCTGCTTTCCCTACCAGTGAAAGGAACGTGAATCTTAAGTGTCATTATATTAAAGTCCAGAAAAAGTTTATACAGCTTTCTCCATAGTGTGAAGAAAGGGGCAATCTCAAAAAACTGACCTTGCTGGAAGGCAAATTATAAAGTAAATGGGATTAACTACAATAAAGAAATAAATATTGAAAACCTCTCTTTTCATTCAGGGCAGAGCCTAGACACTCAGGGTCATTTAACCCAAAATTCTAAGACATGCCAAGAGAAAGGCATATGTAACAATATTTCTTTCTTCATTTCATGCATCACAACCAAAGCCAATGAGAAATCTCAAGGTCATGGATGTTGCATGCTTTAAACACTGCACTACAGTTCGAGGAGTTAAAAGTGCCAAGTAGAACCTTCCAGGAGTATTTGCCCAGCTGTACCTTGACAGGCCTCTGGATGACAAACTTCATCCATGAGCATGTGTGCAGAGGACAACTCCCACCCTGATATGTGTGTCTCACCTGCGGAGGGACGGGAACAGCTGGAGTAGCCACAGGTTCCACCACATTGCTCATTCTGGCAGGAGGAGGACAGCTGTTGGCTGCATAGTAATTGCGGAGTTTCTTACCATGATTTTTACCCTAGAACCAAAGTGAAATGAGTAGTCACCAAGAAAAAAATGTGTCAACTAGAGTTCATGTATTCATTAAAAAAATAATAATAATAGAAAAAATGGGAAAAAATAAAAAACCCAGCAATATTAACTACATTTCATTCTTGCAGATATATGCAACACCGGGACAAAGAGCCCACTAGATCTTAAAGTAAAAGAGTCTACACTTCAGTTCTAACAGAAGTGAAAGATTTATCTGGGAAAGATAAGAGAACAAACCCAAAAGAAATCAATTTCCTATATATTTCTGGAAAAGTATCACATTTTCCAGTGATCTACTTCCTCCCCCAACTTGTCATTCATATGCCACTGCCTAAATACAAATTTTATTATACTGTGATCTAATCTATTTTATGTCAGTAATGAAATGGATAATCCAATTCTTTTTACAAAAATAGCACTTACAGAGTATCTTTTTACTTGCAAAGGGCTCTCGTGTGCATTAGCTCATTTGCTGCTGACAAAATTCCTGTAAGAGGAATTTGTTAATATTATACACATATGACAGCTGAGGAGCTGCAACAGAGTGTGGAGGACTTGTGCTGGCACCTTCCTTCAGCTGGGCTAAGTAATGGAGTCAGAGCTTCAGCAGGCCCTCTGAATCCAAAGCAAGACCTTCTGACTACTTCAGGATGACTTCAGGAGGCACTGTGAACCACTGTTAAGATGCATTCACCTCTCCAGCATGTTTTGTTTAAGTAGTTATTCACATTATTATATTCCTTGAACTGACGGAAATTTGAGGGAAGGGCCAGTGGTCTGAACGCATTCCAAATGAGGGTGAAACAATGTATTATTCTTCAGACTGCACTGTAAACTTCAAACCTGTAGGCAAACAATCTTTCACCATCTACTAGGCAAACAGTTTTTCACCATCTACTATATGCTAAGCCCTAGAAATAAAAAGGGTTAGCACACACTCAAGAGGAGAAGACAGATATGTAAGCAGTTAATTGAAGTAAGGAGATGAGTTCTACCTTCTGACCACTGGAATGTCCTACAGGTGCTCTTGGCTGTGGTCATGGTGACCTCCAGGGAATCAAATCCAGGGGTACATCTGTGGCTTCACCATGTTCTAAATCTGGCCAGCACAACACCATGAATACTCCTTTCTGTTGTCTCCTAGGATGCCCTCCTTACCCACCACTTACTCTCTCAATGCTACAACATCCAAAGCTCCAGACTTGGCCCTCTTCTCCATCTACATTATTTTCCCCTGTCTCATAGCTTTAAAATATAATCTTGACAAGTTAATAGCTCCTAAATTATCTGTCTTCACCTCTGTTATGGACTGAATGACTATGTCCCACCATAATTCATATGTGGACATCTAACCCCAATGTGATGGTATGTGGAGGTGGGGCCTTTGGGAGGTGATTAGGTCATGAGGGTAATCAGTGCCCTTGTAAAAAGAAGCCCAAAAGCTCCCTCTCTCTCATTCTGCCATGCAAGGATCCAAGGAGAAGTTGGCCGTCTATAGTGTGGAAGAGGACCTCACTGGAACCCAACTATGCTATTGCTCTGATCTCAGACGTTAGGCCTCCAGAACTATGAGAAATAAAACTCATTCTAGCTCCAGGTCCTTTGTACTTGCTGTTCCTTTTGCCTAGAAGGTTCTTCTCGCAGATCTCTGCTTGGCTGTCTCCTTTTTTCCTTTCAGATCTTAACTCAAATGGTACCTCTCTGAATCTGAAGTGTCCCGCCATCCTCCCACCCTCTGTACAACATGCTCTCCATCACACAGTCAGGTTTATCCTACTGCCACTTAGAACAATCTAAAATGATATTGTCTGTTTACTTGTTTGTTTCTCTTCTGTACTCTCTGGAATATAGACTCCTAAAAATAAGGACCTGTCTTGTTTACTCTTCTTTTCCTGATGTCTACAACAGTTTCTAGCATACAGTAAGATTTGTTGAATAAATGAATCAAGTATTATAAAAGAGATAATGAATAAACTGCCAGGAGAAAAGAAAGAAGGAATTTCTTACTTCTGCCTAAATGTGTCGGAGAAGGCTTCCCTGAAAAGGAGAAAATCAAGTCATCTTTTAAAATGAGCAAAAGTTTACCAGGCAGGTAAGGAGTAAGGGGAAAGAAAACTGTGAACAGAAAAAATACTATGATCAAAAGCTCAGCATGTAATGGTAAGAAGCCACAAGGAGAGATGATCTTCTGGATCCTCTGGAGAAGAGTAGGAGTTGAGATACTTAGGGAGCTTAATGGTGAAACTCTTGGACTTTATAGGCAGACAGGAGCCTCTGAAGGACTTTAAGCAAAGTAGTTATATGATTGGATTGCATTTGATAAAAATCAACCTGGGATTAGCATGGGGAACAAATCAGAGTAAATCAAAGCTGGAGCTGGGTAGAGAGAAGACAACTAAGGGCAAAGCCCTGGGATAATATAATATAGAGAATGAAGATCCAGAAAATGAGACAGAATGTTTGGCCCATTAAAGTGAAAACCAGATAAGTGGGGAGTATTATGGAAGCCTAGAATAAGGTGTTTCAAAAGAACAATCTAGGGGCACCTGGGTGGCTCAGTGGGTTGGGCCTCTGCCTTCAGCTCGGGTCATGGTCTCAGGGTCCTGGGATCGAGTCCCGTGTCAGGCTCTCTGCTCGGCAGGGAGCCTGCTTCCTCCTCTCTCTCTCTGTCTGCCTGCCTCTCTGCCTATTTGTGATCTCTCTGTGTCAAATAAATAAATAAAATATTTTTAAAAAAAGAAGAATCTAGTTAGATTTATTATGACCCAGAAACTATACTTCTAGGTATCACCAAACAGAAACTCACATACAAGGAGATATCTATAAGAATGTTCTAAGAGAATCTTTAAAAAAAAAAAAGGGGGGGGCGCCTGGGTGGCTCAGTGGGTTAAGCCGCTGCCTTCAGCTCAGGTCATGACCTCAGGGTCCTGGGATCGAGTCCCGCATCAGGATCTCTGCTCAGCAGGGAGCCTGCTTCCCTCTCTCTCTCTGCCTGCCTCTCTGTCTACTGTGATCTCTCTCTGTAAATAAATAAAGTCTTAAAAAAAAAAAAAAGAATGTTCTAAGAGGACTATTAGTTAGTTATAATGAAAAGGAAAAATAATTGAAGTGTCGGGGCATCTCAGTTAGGAGTCCAATCTTTTTTTTTTTTTTTTAACTTACTGGTTATTTATTTTACATAAGGTTATAAAAACACTGGCAAAATAACCTGGAAGTATTTAGAATTTTTTTTTAAAGATTTTTATTTATTTGAGAGAGAATGAGTGAGAGAGATCATGAGAGAGGAGAAGGTCAGAGGGAGAAGCAGACTCCACAAGGAACTGGGAGCCCAATGCGGGACTCGATTCTGGAAGTCCAGAATCATGACCTGAGCTGAAGGCAGTAGCTCAACCAACTGAGCCACCCAGGCGCCCTGGAAGTATTTAATATATACACTTCATTGGTAAAACTATAAGGAAAAGCAGGAACACTATAAGGAAAAGAAATTTCCACAGTAGGTGAGCTGTTTTCGGTTTTTTGGGGTTGTTTTTTTTTAGGATCTGATGAGACTTTATTTCAGCAATTGACAAGAGAATTTGGTTATTTCCTTGAGAGACATTTTCAAGTGATGACTGACACCATGATACCAGGGCACATTAGGTTTAGGAATTTCATACAAATATACTCTAAAGAAAATTTAGTATCACTTCTTATTTCACAATGCTTCCCATGAAACTTAACATATACAAAAAGTCACACTAGTGGTAAAACACTTGGTTCTTTTAATAGCAAAGACTCAGTTCCTTAAGTAATCAAAGATCTGATTAAACACAGAATCTTTGTTTCATAGACAGCTTACATTAAAGATAAAGAAAAGCCTTTGTTTACACTTTCTTTCCTTATTTTTTTCAGTGTTCCAAGATTCATTGTTTATGCCCCACACTCAGTGCTCCATGCAATATGTGCCCTCCTTAATACCCACCACCAGGCTCACCCATTCCCCCCAACCCCCTCGTCTCCAAAATCCTGTTTGCTTCTCATAGTCCACAGTATCTCATGCTTAGTCTCCCCCTCTGGTTTACCCCAATTCACTTTTCCTTTCCTTCTCCTAATGTCCTCCACATTATTCCTTATGCTCCACAAGCAAGTGAAACTGTATGATAACTGACTTTCTCTGCTTGACTTATTTCACTCAGCATAATCTCCAGCCCAGTCCATGTTGATACAAAAGTTGGGTGTTCATCCTTTCTGATGGCTGCATAATATTCATTGTATACATAGGAGTCCAACTCTTGATTTCAGCTCAGATCATGATCTCAGGGTCATGGGATCAAGCCCTGCATCGGGCTCCATGCTCTATAGGGAGTCTGTTTCCCTCTCTCTTTTTCTCCCCCTCTCTCTCTGGCTCTCCCCCTGCTCAAACACTGTCTCTGAAAATAAACAAATAAATCCTTAAAAAAATAATTGAAGTGTCCATCTATAGGATAACGCATAAATTATAGTCTATTCATATAAGGGAACACTATACAGTAGTGAAAATAAACATTCCAGGGCCAGGCATAGCAACATGAATAATTCTCCTAACAAAATGCTAAATGGAAAGAACAAGTTGCAAAAGAAGATATGTGAGAATAATTTTTTTAATATGGGAGTTAAGACATGAAAACCACTACATAGTACATAAGAAAACACATATGTAGCAAAAAGTACAAAAGAAGTAATGGAACAGTAAGTATCAATTCAGTATAGTAGCTACATCTGGGAGTACTGGAGAGGATACAATTGGGAAGAGATGCTTGGGGGCTTTAGCTGAATGGATAGTTTTCACTCTTTCAGCTAGATGGCAATATACATGTTCATTATATTATTTTGTCCTTTTTTATGTCTGAAGTATTTTATAATAATTTAAAACTAACAAAAAAAAGGAGTTGTTTACAAGGTCAAATGCTTCTGAGGGGTTAGTAACATTAGGACAGAGAAGTAATGCTGGGATTTAAAAATGAGAGGTCAAGAGTAACTTTGTTAGAACCATTTCAGTAGATTATTAGGGGTTAAAATGTCACTCAGAGTGGCTTGGGGAAGTAATGGGAGATGTGAAAAAGTAGAAAGAACCAGTATAGGCAACTATTCAGAAGAGTTCTATGACAGGAAGCAGAGAGATAGGGTTGAGAGTTAGAAGGGGGAAACGGTCAATGGAAGATTGGTCTTAAAGATGGGTTTTACTTAGGCTCATCTGCATGACCGAAGAACAGATGGTGCAGACACTAAAGCATGTCCCTGAAAAGGCAGAAGGTCAGGTACACATTACTGCAGGAAGAGTCAACTTTAGAGAGTATCAAGTATTGTATTTCCAAGGCAGTATTCACAGGTTTCAAGCCAATATTACATCTATAACATACGATAATAATGGCAACTAACAATTTCTGAGTACTTATATGACAGGCAGTGCTCTAAATAAATAGTCATGAAATCTCTTTCATGTAGGTGTTATTATCCCCAATTTACATACGAGGAAACTAAACTCGGATAGTTAAAAACTTGCCCAAGAGTTTCCAGCTAGCTCAGCAACAGGTGCCTGGATTTGTGTGTCCCCATCTGCCCTCTACAAACAATACAGAACAGTAAGAAAAACAAACAAAATACAGAGAAGCCATGCCCTCCACAGAACCAGAAGCCACAGATGCCCAGACTTCAAAATAACCATAAGTAAAAAAGGGAAAAACATCAAATCCCAGTGAGCAATCGCTCATCCTCACAAAAATAAAACAATATGAAGGAAATTTTTAAAGGGTCAGAGAGGAAGCAATGGAAATGGGAAACAGATAAAGAAGAAAAACTTTATGTCAAACCAGAGTCCCTGAAGACAAAAACAAAACAAGAAAACAGAACTAATATTTGAAACTGTAATCCAAGAAAACTGTCCAAAGGAAGTAAAGACCTGAATCCACATACTGAAAAGGCACACCAAGCATCTGGGGAAATTAATCTGTAACAATCAGATCTGAAGTATATCTTTTTTTTTTAAGATTTTATTTATTTATTTGTCAGAGAGAGAGAGAGAGAGAGAGAGAGAGAGAGAACAGGCAGATAGAGGCAGAGGGAGAAGCAGGCTCCCCGCCGAGCAAGGAGCCCGATATGGGACTCGATCCCAGGACGCTGGGATCATGACCCGAGCCGAAGGCAGCCGCTCAACCAACTGAGCCACCCAGGCGTCCCTGAAGTATATCTTTTAAAAGGTATGACATTTCAAGCTCTCCAGGCAAAAGGATCAAATAACTTACAAATGCGTAAGAATTAGAATGTCATCCATAATATGTAAAAGAAGGCAGTAGTTGAGAAGTATTTTTTCTTAACAAAAGTGTGAACTAAGGCTTGATGTACAGGCAACTATCCCTGTATCAAGAGTCAAGACTATAGAAAAGCATTTTAAAAATACATAACCCTAGGAATTCAATACTCCTAAGTTCTGCTTGAGGAATCTTTTGGAGCTTCGTTCAACCAAGAAATGACTGGGAAAACTTCAGCGAAAAGGCTGATGGTGAGTATTTTCATGGATATAATTGTAGATCGAAGACTGAATTAAAGGTGGAGATAAGGGTGAAAGATTAATGTTCAAATATTACACGTTATGACACAATGGAAATAATGCAACAAAAAAGAGACCAAAAAGGGGGCGCCTGGGTGGCTCAGTGGGTTAAGCCTCTTGCCTTCGGCTCATGTCATGATCTCAGGGTCCTGGGATCAAGCCCCACATCAGGCTCTCTGCTTAGCTGGTGGCCTGCCTCCCCCTCCCCCTCTGCCTGCCTCTCTGCCTACTTGTGATCTCTCTCTGTCAAATAAATAAATAAAATCTTTTTAAAAAGAGAGAGAGAGAGAGACAGAAAAAGGAAGAAGAAGGTAGAATAAGTTCATTGATTCTGCAATACACAATTTAGCTGGGATATCATTAAAAACTGACAAACCCAGATAATAACACATGAAATAACTGAACAGGGTAGTAAAATCATTTAAAAATGTATAAAGGGATCCCTGGGTGGCTCAGTCATTAACTATCTGACACTGAGACTGTGACATGAGATCAAACCCCTCATCAGGCTCTGTACTGAACATAGAGCCTGCTTAAGATTCTCTCTCCCTCTACTCCTCCCCACTCCCACTCACTCACTCTATCTCTCTTTCAAAAAATAAAAGTAAAAAATAAAAATGTATGAGGACTACAAGCAATGGTAGAGTGTGACACTTTTCTACACATACATTTTTTTATTGTTCTTTTATAATTATATTAACATTTCATAAACTTAGAAGAAGAATCAAAGTCAACAAGGATAGGGAAGGATCAAAAATGAAATATAAACAGAAGCAAACAAATCTAACTATATAGAAAAATGAATAACATAACCATACTGAATGGGGAGGGGAGGAAAAAAAACTATTCACATGGTCTTTAAGTAACTTCTCTATGATACTTATTATACACAAGAAGAAAAATAGTAAAGAAAAACTTTACAAAAAAAAAACCTTAGCAGGCATCAACTCCGTAACCTAACTGTGTAAAACAGTATTTTGACAATATATCATCCTAAAGACAAAAAGAACAATTCACAAATGCTATCCCCTGGTTAGTAGCTTTGTTTTTCACGGGGATATACCTTATCAAACTCCAAACTATATATACTGAGAGAGAAAGAGAAAGTGTGTGTGTGTGTGTGTGTGTGTGTGTATGTGTTTTGTGGTTAATGAAAGCCTAGGTTTTTCCCCATCGAAGAAAGGAGTGAAAAATTAAGAAAAGATGGAAGGTTAGAATGTACACTGTTGTGTTGTACTGAAATAGGAAGTATCAGTCCAAACTCAGTTTTCAACATTATGTGCATGTAGATAAATATAAATGTATATACATAGGTAAGTATTACTAGCTCTGTCACTGAGAAGATCTAGAAACAATAACATCCCAGTAGTGAAAAGCACACCCTGCACTCAGATTTTGGTTTCTAAATACCATTTTCCAATAAAAGAAACCTGGCTCCTTGAAGAAATGGCCAGCATGGGGAAAATACAAGAAAATCCTGGAATCTTTTGTATTCGGGAATTAAGGAAGTACGACAAATATTATAGGGTCATGTCAAAAGGACACAACCACCAACCTGAAGGGGCACACACTGGTCAAATCTGGAAAAAAATAAACATCAGGATACATAATGATAGTAAGAGATTACATCCCAAAATAAATAAGAATCCGTAAACCAATGTGATTGAATGAATTAATTAATTAAGAAAGCAGAAAGTTCTTCTTCAAAATAAAATTCCAACCAATACATGTAAAAAGAATAATCAAAACAAAAAACCACCATTTGGCAAACACCATAGTAATAATCGCTATAGGGAAGAATCATCAATGAATGCTAAAATTAATGAATGAAAACACCATAAGAAATAAAATATTCAGAGTCTCAAAGTATCTCCCCACATGATACTTATTAAACACAAGAAGTAAAACAGTAACTTTACAAAGAAGAAGCCTGGCAGATACCATCTTAATCAGTGACCAAAGTAATAGTACCAGTGAAACAAAATATTCTCATCCTTCCTAATATGATGCACTGGAAAAAGACACAACATCACTTCTGTGATATTCTTGCCCCAAAAGCCACATAACCTGAATGCAATCATGAGAAAACATCAATCAAACTCAAATTGGGATATTCTACAAAACAACTCTTCAAAAACTGCAAGACTGTAAAAAGCAAAGAAAAACTAAACCTGTCTAAATTAAGGGAGATAAAACAACTACATGCAAAATTTCACCCTGGATCAGACCCTGAAACCAGAAAAAAAAGGACACCATTAGATAATTGGTGAAATGTAGTCTGTAGATTAGATATTATTGTTATCGGGTTAATTTTCTGATTTGTATAATTGTAGGACAGTTGTGTAAATATTAACATTTGGGGAATCTGGATGAGGTACATGCAGGAATTTTTTGTACTGCTTTTGGAACTGGTTTGTAAGTTAAATGTTATTCAAACAGAGAAGTTAATAAAATAAAATAAAACTTGCCCAAAGCCACGAGTAAATGGCAGAGCTGGGGACAATCTTATTCCAGAGCCCATACTACCATGCTCTACTGCACATTCAGAAAACTCAACAGTATTAAACACCGTCTCAGATACCAGGAACTGTTCTAAATGTCTTATACACACTAAGGTGCAGTATCATTAGTATCATCAACAAACTCTTCTTCATGAGACAGAAAGGTTAGGAAATATTTGTTCCAGTGATACACATCTAGTAAGTTATAAGACTACAATCTGAAAACTAGTCTGACCCCAAAGTCCATGATTTCATGTTCTTAACTAATAGCCTATAAAACAGATGCTAGTAAAGGGAACAATAAGAAATCAAAAGGCTCTTGGGCGCCCAGGTGGCTCGGTTGGTTAAGCAACTGCCTTCAGCTCAGGTCATGACCCCAGAGTCCCGGGATCGAGTCCCAGGATCAAGTCCCGCATCAGGCACCCAGCTCCACGGGGAGTCTGCTTCTCCCTCTGACCTTCTCTCCTTTCATGCTTTCTCTCAAATGAATAAATAAAATATAAAAAAAAAAAAAGAGGGGGCGCCTGGATGGCTCAGTGGGTTAAGGCCTCTGCCTTCAGCTCAGGTCATGATCTCAAGGTCCTGGGATCAAGCCCCACATCTGGCTCTCTGCTCTACGGGGAACCTGCTTCCCTCTCTCTCTCTGCCTGCCTCTCTGCCTACTTGTGATCTCTGTCTGTCAAATAAATAAATAAAATCTTTTTTTAAAAATTTTTTTAAAAAAGGAAATCAAAAGGCCCTTAAAAATTAAGGATATAAGTGTCAAAATTTTTAAAAATTCAATATAGGTTTAGAATTCAAGAATACCTCTTATGGTATAAAAGAAGGAATAAAGTAAAGATAAAAGAAAGGAGAGATAAGCAATATAAAGAATCAATCCAGCTAGTCCAGGCTAGTGCTAATAGAATTACCAGGAAAAGAGATAGAGAAGAATATTATCAAGGAAACAGTATCAAAGAAAATTCCCCAGAGCTCAAGAGAAACAGGAATATGTAAACTGAAAAGAACTTCTAGGGCTGACCAAGACAAATGAAAAAAAGATGCACAACTAAACACATCCATCATTGTAAAGTTTTAGATATCAAGGATCAAAAGGAAAGCCTAAGAGCTTCCAGGAGGAAAAAAGCCCAAAATTAAAGTAGGTCACCCACAGAAGAATAAGAATCAGAGTAAGATTTCTCTTCAGAAATACTAGATTAAAAATAAATAAATAAATAAAAACAAAACAAAACAAAAAACCAAAAAGCCAAACACACACATGTACACACAATTAAGTACAGCCTTAACATTCTTAGGAAAAGTAACTTTCAACCAGAAAATGAATGGTTACCTATGAAGCCATAATACACACATTTTTAGACACACAGGAGCTCAGAAAAAAATTTATGTCTTATTACTCTCTCACTTTATTTTAAAGACAGAGATTTATTATAACATACATTTATATTTATTCTTTCTTCCTTCAAATAATGTGAAGATGTACTCCAACAAAACAAGATTGAAAAATAGAAAGCATGCATATTTAGAAAATTGTAGCCCAAGCCAGAGGGCAATGAAGAAGCTGTGTAGCAAGCCCAGGGAGCAATCAGTTGCATATGGAACAGGAAGATGAGGGGGATCTAGGATAAAGCAGGAATTCCACAGTGGAAAGTATGAGAGTTTGGAGAGGGACAGGGGGTTATGATAAAGATACATTATAGGAGAGAAAGAAGGAAAAAGAAGAAAAGCAATTAAAAACTCTAGGATATACAATAAGCTACACAATGAAGTCAAGATCCAGTTATGAAACAACTAGTCCAAATTAGAACAGGAAATCAGTGGGTTTAATGAAGATTAATGAAAAGGACTGTAAGCAATTAAAAGAATGATTAAGAAGCTAGTAGTTTTTTTACAAAGATTCTTCTCCGTTTTTAAAGTTTCAGAAACTCAAGAAAAACAAAAGGTTATTTCTAAGTTACAACCCACATATGACACAAACTAAAAAGGACATGATTTTGAGTAACTGGTGGCACTCAAGAAAGGGTCATCCATTTGAACACTCCTCTTGAGTAGCATGGGATCGTGACTTTGGAAACACAGGGAAGAAACAGCTCTTCAAAGAATATTTCCCTAGTTATAGCAATGCAAATGCTGAATGTCAATTTCCAACAATTAGAATCAACCTACAAATAGAGCATGGTAAACTTAGTTTATTATTGAATAAACAAAAATCCGACCAACCTTAACTGTGTCAAAGCAAAACTATAGCCAAGGCAAAATGCGAAGTGGAAGAGAGAATGGAGAGGAAAAGGTGGGGTTGGAGGAGGAAGGGAGCACAGGTGATTACTGCTTTTCATTATATGCCCTTTGTTCCCCAGGCGTTGTTTTGAGTTAAAATTTCGTTTAAATGTTTTGAGGAACTGCTACCAGTGACAAATGTTACAAAAGGTCAAGTGAGAAAAAGCTAGATTTGTCCGGTAAGGTCACAAGTGACCATGGAGAGGACCCTTTCAGTAGAATATTGGAATGAAACCAGAATGCAGAGGTGGGCTGGGGAACAGATGGGACATGAAGACCAGGAGAGGACAATTATACCTGTCAGAACTCTAAGGAGAGGAGAAAAGTTGCCAACCAGAGGGATTAAAAGCAAAGAAAAGTCTGTTGTTACTATTTTTATTTACAAAGAAAAACTTGAGCAGGTTTTTAATTTGATCGAGGTAAAGAAGTGATGACAGGTGATGAAAACCAGAGCTAGGGTGAGGAATCAGCCTGTCAGAAGAAGAGATATGTACTCTTTGGAAGAAGAAATGAGGTAGCGGTACTGGGATGGGAAGGCAGAGAGCTGGTGAGACACAACTTTCAGCAGTATCAAGGAAAACTTCTGTCCCCTAATGAAGTGCATTTAACTATTCTCAGTCCATTGCAAGTTCATTTGGAAAACAGGTGGGAAATTTTTGAAAACATAAAATTAGCTGAGATTAGAGTTGCTAATCATGCCATCCAAACCTGAGTGACCAATGTTAAAATATAAGTGCTAAAATCAGTATTCTAAATTTTGGGATAACATCAACTGTATTCTCATAACTCTAGAACTACTTTTTTTTAACCTGCATTCTGTCTCACTTTCAAAATAATCTAATTAATATGGCACATTACTATTCGGCTGCTAAATATTACAAACAGAAACCTATATTTATGACAAACTTTAGAAATGTACTTTGAGTATCTGAGTAGTTAGTTATTTTTCAAATGGACATGCAAATTAGCAGATACATGGGTTGACATTATTTTACACTGTGGATGCCCTAGCAAAATTTATCCTTTTTTTTTTTTTTATTTCTGTTAATAACCTTCCACCCAAAGTAGTTCTTCCTCTGGGCATGTATGCTGCTAACGCAGTGTTGTGTTACTCCATGCCAGGCTTGCCCTAAGTAACCTGAAGCCTACAGACAGATTTTAATAAAATGAAGGCATGTTTTTTCTTTCAAAGCTTTTATTTTAAGATATAACTAAATCATAAATTTGAGACTGTAAAAATATGCAATATCATTAAAAACAAAACAACAATGCAGGGTATTCTGAAGCAGACTGACTGGGTGACAAGTCCTGGGAATAAAACTAAATCTGTGGTGATCACAGATACACATGCTTCATTGCTAAGGCAGCCCCAACTCAGGAACAGTGGGATGTCAGAGTGAGCTTAAAGGAAGTGTTTATCAAGCAGCTTCCATTGTATGTCCTGGATTTCTGGAATATGATACAGTTACACTCTAGTGTAACACTGCTCACACCAGACTGGAGGTTGGTTACAACACATGGGCAATTTGAAACTTTGCGATTTCAACAATGGCACCAACTGATTCAACTGTTTGGAGAAATGTAATCACAGTGATTTATTACTTTACACAAATGTGTATCCAGCTTATAAACAGTCTACTACTGACCCCTTTTATCTCACACATAACTGAAATAGTGAATTTGCAGTCTTGGTATCACTCTATATTAAAAATGATAAAGCAGGTTTTCAGAAATAAAACTTTCCATCAACTCATCTACCACTTTGTTGTATTAGTCTACTTAGAATCATTGCCAATCTACCTAATCCTGGTTCTTGGTAAGCCTTATTCGCTGGTCCTACATCTTGTCTACAGTAGCCCTTTTAAATCACTGCCTATTTCTGTACCATGTACGGAGACTTTGACGCATCTTTCAGGTAGATATTTCTATGTTTCCCCTCTATAGTGGTTTCCCCCACCTCTAAGTAATGTTCATGCTCTAATTGTTTATTATTCTGATCTACTCTTTGATCCACACTCTGTCATCTTAACCATATCTTTCTTGCTGAAATCTAGATTTTACTTCTAAAGTTAACTTTTTTTATACTATCCTAATGAAATTGCTCCATATTTTCATAAACTAACTCCTTTGGCCTGTTTCTCTGTAAAGAAAAAAACAAAAACAGGGGTGCCTGGGTGGCTCAGTGGTTTAAGCCTCTGTCTTTGGCTCAGGTCATGATCTCAGGGTCCTAGGATCGAGCCCCACATCAGGCTCTCCACTCAGTGGAAGCCTGCTTCCCCCTCTCTCTCTGCCTGCCTCTCTGCCTACTTCTGATTTCTCTCTGTCAAATAAATAAATAAAATATTAAAAACAAAAACAAAAACAAAAACCCTCCCTCTTTAAGAATAACATTGACTTTATTCAAATCTTTGCTTCCAAGCTCTTAGAAACAAACTCTTAGGGAAAAAAACGGAAACTTTTAATTTTCCATCAGGTTCTACTTTCTTAATACCAACTATCTTCTTCTTTATCTTTACCCTAGCTTTTGGCTGCTTACATTATCCACTATGACAGGCTGCCCTTCTCCTCCAACTTTTCCACTTAAAAATCTGATTACTGAGATACATACACACACACACACACACACACGCATGAAAACATGGAATAAAAGGGGAAAAAAAGGGGCGCCTGGGTGGCTCAGTGGGTTAAGCCTCTGCCTTCAGCTCAGGTCGTGATCCCAGGGTTCTAGGATCGAGCCCCACATGGGCTCTCTGCTCAGCGGGGAGCCTGCTTCCTCCTCTCTCTGCCTGCTTCTCTGCCTACTTGTGATCTCTGTCTGTCAAGTAAATAAATAAAATCTTTAAAAAAAAAAAAACAAATGCAGATCCTGTTTCTTATCTAGTTTAAGCTTTATAATCCAATGACCCTGCTCAAACTGAATCCTCTCTATGCATAACCATAAGCATCCACCACTGTCTATGGAGACATAAAATGATATTAGGAGGAAAAAAGGCAGGATATACAGATATAACCCATACACATATATTAAAATTACACATTGCCCAAGAGTTTTACCTCATAAAAGTAAACAACTCTTCTTTAAAGGACACAAAGGTGGGTTTTCTCTCAAGTTAATGACTTACAAGGGGCTTTATATAGCTAAAAACCAAAACTTTAGATCTCAAGCTTGATTTTTTTCAAAGTGAGTCTTAGGCTATAACACTGAATATGTCACAGGAACAAATGAAGAGGAAAGCTAGCACTGTGTCTTGGGTTTGAGAAGCAGTATCCTAATAGACTCCCCTCTAATGGCAAAATAGGCAAAGGAAGACCCATATCAAACCACTATGGTTTGGAGAGTGATACACAGAGGGAATGAGAGTGAGGTTGAAGGAGGGGGGAATGTAAAAATAAAACCAGAAGATGCCTTTATGCACCACTGAGGACAAATGCCAGGATCTGAGATATAATTAACTCAATGCACTACACCTGAGGGCAAAACAAACCCAAACAAAGGCAACTCCAGGGAAGCAACACATTATGTCTTCCCCTCAATCCCAGGGAACACAGTACACCCTCAAAATATTTCTGAGGTATAATCACAAAGTGACACAATCATCAGTCTTTAGGATCCAAACAAAACAGAAAAAGATTTTCACCTAGAGTAAATAACAACTTTACGTTACAGAAAGAGCGTCGCTGATAGAAGAAATACCTAAGCCGTCTCTCTACCATATGTCTTATGATTGCAGCTATTCATGCAGAGAATAAAGAGTCAAATCAGTGCTGACCCAGAAGACATCCTTTCATTCAGTGGCATTTGGCCTCAATTGCTTCTCGGGTCTCCTTTCTCCAAAAAAAGGAAATTATATAATTGTATACGGATAGCAATCTAGAATAAAAAGAAATACTGCACTCTCTAGATAAAGGTTAGTTTTCTCTTTGTTCTTAGGTAATAACCCCTTTAAAATTGTCCTTTCCGCTAGATACTCTACATGGAGGTGAGAGCTTTAAATCTCAGAAATGATCATCGGTTCAGAGTATGTTTCCTATGAAGGGTAAGGTTCAATATTCCAATGTTATTTTATTCCAGCTACAGAAAAATACCTGTGCTTCCTTTAGCAGTGACAGGTTATGTAAGAAGAGTCAGAGGTCAAAGAGAAAAAGCATAACATTCATAGATTACCTCGAACCGATGTACTGTATTAGCTGGAAGACAATATTCATTAGGCTAATTCTCCTAAACAGTCTGAATTGAGTTTGGTACATCATGTCTCAAAAACTATTCACCTTAGGATCACAGGTTTGTACACAAGCATAGATGATATACATTAGCATGTAATGACTAGCAATATATCAAAAGTCACACAGTTAGGTTGACATCTCATTCTGTGAAAAGTGATGTGTTCTTTTAATGTAGGGAACATTATGCTTGTAATCAAACAAACTAATGTCTAGTTGTTCACTAAGCCATCGTGATTATTCCAGGCACAACTGGTCATATCCGGAGAAAAGACTCTGAAATGGGCAAAGCCCTAAAAGGTTCTCTCACCAAATGCCTGGCCTTCTTTTCTCCCCTTACCTGATAATGAGCCTGGGCTTGCTGCGCAGAGTTCAAGGTGACATTGCAGAGTTTGCAGTACAGGGGCTTACACAGCTCCTCCAGGGCAGAGTCTTGCTCCCCTCCCTTCGGTAACTCTACTTCCCCGGCCAGAGGCAAGGAAGCCTCCTGCCCAAAAGGCTTCTGTGGCGGAAGCTGCAAAGTTCCTGCAGACCGAGCAGCCACTGACATAGGAGAAGAGGATGAGGGCCGCTTAGGCAGAGGAAGGCTGGCGTGTTGCAAGAGTATCATTGGGTAGGAAAGTCTTGGGCATACTCCGATGGGCGATGAGAACTCAGATCTTCAAATCTTTATCAACAGCAAAAAAGAAAAAAAAAAAAAAAAAGCCCACTTAACAATGTGACCTCAGCAATACAACATGTAAATGACCAACCATCTGACCCCTTCCTCCACTTCTCCAAACCACCTTTGGGATTTCTTTTTGCTTCATCTAGCAGACTTCCCCTATCTGTTAATCCACACTGACACTATGCTCTTCCAGGGAGAACAGCCTTATAGATTTCGCTTTATTTTGCTTGGCACAGCTCCAACTGCAGTCCCTCTGGCCCACAGACATTAATAGCATTGCATCCATGGCTAATTAAATCTAAAAGTCACATGGCTGAAATGGACATCAAAGGTCACCTAGTCCGGACCCCTTCCCTCAGGCACACTGACACTTAACTACTCTCGATGATTACTATGCACAGACAAAAACACCACTGGCAAAGAACCTCAGCAAATGTCTCCTTTTCATCCAAACTGGTCTTTCCATCTAGAGGAATCAAAAACAGCAAAATAAAGACTTCAGTGTCTCAGAACCCTTAAAACACTTCTAGAGCTAGCTAAAATATCAAGAAAGTCTAGGAATAACTCAGTCACCGTGTAAAAAAAATAAATAAATAAAAGAGTTCCTTCCCATCAACCAGTAATATTTAAATAGGTAAGCCAATGAATGATTCTTCATAGCAGAGGCCGCAGGCAGCCTCAGATGTTCTCTGTTTGGAACATACACTGTTGTGTTTTGCTTTCACTTTTTAAATTGAATTAGTCATCAACATTTTAAAACCAAGAGATTCATGGCTTCTCCTGATAAAAGGATGATCTGGCAACATCTGACATATGGTCCTACATGGACAACTAGTTAGGATGGAAAGGCACTGTCCCCAGTAGCCAGGTCTGTCTTCTCCAGGCCATCTCCCTCCCGCTTAGTGTACTATCTGTATTTGTGTTACTTAACTGCTCCCTGTAGGCCATTGAGCTTAGGGCCCCACCTCAGATGGCCTTAAACTATATTCATGAGTCCCCTATAAAATCAGAATATCTTCTCTCCCTCTAGCCATAAATTACCTGCATAAAACAATGTATCAAGTAAACATCCTCTGGGGTAATGGTTCACACTGTCAGAAGCCCCCATTTAATTCTAGTTCCTCGGTCTTTCAGCAATTTCCTTTTCCCTTTTTATTAAGTAACTGATTATTCTGTTTTGCTCAGAAAAGATCCAATATGTTCCAATACCTCTTTGATTTTATACATGATTTCTCCTGCCTCCCACCCAGATGGTGCTTTCTAGCCCTGAGTATCTCAAAATGAACCACAGTACATGTTCTGAGTTTCCATGATTCTAATTAACTCAAATTAAAATCCCTATTCCAAAATACACAATTCCTTCCACTCTCTCAGTACTATTAAAACCTCTTTCCTTGGTGAATAAAATATGACTATTTTAAATGACTGAAATTTTCCATCTGCAAGAGAAATGTGTATATTTTCTGACAATAATACATTTACTAAAATTAACCAAAATTTTAAAAAGTTAAAAGTCTCTTTCACCACATTTAATAAGTATACACATGGAAATTGCAATCAAGTAACAACTTTTATACTAAATTCAGGGTCCGGGAGCAGCGGCGGTATCAGTACAATGGGAAAATAATGTAGTTAAAGACAAAGTACAAAAATTAGTCATAATATTCAACAGTACTTCTCATTCATAATACTTAAAAGAACAGTATTTTTTATTCTTAAGCAGAAGTATGCTGTCCATATCTCTGGAAACATAAAGAAAAGCAGTAAGATTTAGGACCTTTAAAAAGATTCTCTGTAATCATATTATTCCTCTCAAATATCACACAAAGACAGGCATGGACATTTTAAAAAGGAAAACTAAGGAAACAAAAACCATGGATTCAAAAAGTTAACTACCTAATTATAATAATTCACAATATTAAAAGAGTACACAAACCACCTGTACAGAGACATACTGATATCAAACTGCCACAGACAAGCTGCCAGTTCAGAAGGGAAAATGGAGGAGGGTGTTGGAATATCGGGATAAAGGAAATCAACAATATAAACAAAATCAAATACTACCGATAGCCTAGACATGTCTGGACTTGTTTTATGAAAGCTCACTCCCACTTGAGGAAATTCCAGCACGCATCTCCCCCACCGTTGCCTACAGGTTTCCATCAAAACAAAGGACAGTCTCAAAGCCCAGAGGTACAAGAGACCCCCTCCAGAAGTGATAAAATCCCCTGCATTCCTAAAAAAAACAAAAAAAAAAACCAAAAAAAAAACCTCTTGCCAAGTACAGACACCCATTATCACATTTCACCTCTGTAATTTTTTTAAAAATAGCTAGATATTCCAAAATTATTTCTTGTAATATTCAACAATCGAAATGATAATATAAGTCCCAAAAAGGCTTTGTGCATGACAACTACATCCGTTCACTGTGCTAGCAAACAAAAACTGGCATAAATCTAAAAGAAATAAAACCAAGCCTTTAGAGAAAGCATGGATGGTGGAATAGAGAGATACTCAAAGCAAAGGCGACTCAGATCCGTTCAACTACTGCAGTAGATGAAAAGAAACCGAGTCGATGGCTGATGTAAATAAAATATTCCTCAGATCTTAAAAACCATTCAATTTGATGCTTGAAGTGATGTAAATGAAGGCCTTCTGGCGGTTAAGGTCCTGGTTTGTAAGGGGTTTTGAGGAGATAATAAAGAAAGTCAAAGCTTCATAGTGTACCCTGTTTAAAGAAAACGGATGGTCATACCATAGTTTTCACGACTGGACTGGGGCCTACTCTTCACATACTGTATTAAAGACAACCACTTTCTCATGTGGAGAAATCCACAGAGGAAAGACAACAGTGTAAAGGAACAGGTTACTGACACCTCAGCAAACTAGGGAAGTCTGTACAGTAACTGGGAATTCTGGAAACGAGGCGGAAACGGTGAGCATTATTCAGAGGTCATCAGAACGCATGGG
Organism: Mellivora capensis; assembly: GCA_004024625.1. Lineage (NCBI taxonomy): Eukaryota > Metazoa > Chordata > Mammalia > Carnivora > Mustelidae > Mellivora > Mellivora capensis. The sequence goes on along the minus strand of PISX010012326.1, from coordinate 10,596 downwards.
GAAGGAATGAGAGAGAGAAAAACAGAAAAATAATCAGCTGAAGCAAGGTATGTCATGTAAGGAAGACTGAAAAGAACGCAGGGATCTGGGGAAGAAAAGGCCTTGGTGAACTGGCGAAGGTTTCCCAGTCTCAGCTACGACGGTTCCTATCCAGGGGAATCGTTTACACATTTGAGTCTAAGCTACAGACACTTCAGCATCGCCCACATATGCCTCACATTCCTAATATGCGCCTGCATCCACCCAAGCGCGCGCGCGCACACACAGGCACACACGCACCTCAACCCCGTAAGGATGCCATCACGAAAGATGGAATCCCCCGTCTCCCACCGGGCGGGGGGAACGCGAGGGCCAAGGCAGCAGCACCGCTAGACGATCCGAATGGTACACCTGAAAAGCTCGAAAACGGATAAATAAAAGCAGCGCAAGCCCGTCACGTGGAGGGCAGGTGGAAAGCCCGCACCCGATAGGAACCGCTAGTCGCCTTCGATCCCGGGCTTGTCCTAAATGCCCCGAGACTCGCGATCGCCCTCACTTACCGGAACCCTCCGGCCGCGCCAGGAGTCTGGGCGCCGCGTCCACCCGGGGCGCCCGCCGCCGTCTGCCCCACGCGCTCGGCTCGGCCTGACTCAACTCTGTCTCCCTCCGCGCAACTTTCCCGGCTGGCCCCGGCCGAGCCCCCGCCGCAGCTGAAGGCTGACTGTCAAAAGTCAGTCCAGCCGGACCCACAGGGAAACAGCTGCAGGAAGTGACTGCGGAACCGGGAGGCGGCGAAGGAGGAGACTGAAGGCGCCGGCTCGGCGTCACCACTGCGCATGTGCCAGGCAGGGCCGGCCCGGCGGCGGCGGCGGCGGCGGCGGCGGCGGCGACTGCGGCGGCGGGGGGGCGGTACGGCTGCCCCAGCACCCCTCGCAGGCCGAGTTCACAGGCCGAGTGCGCGCCGGACAGGTGCGGGCACCGCGAGCACAGGGACGCTGGGGCGGGGATGGGAAAGAAGCACGAGGCAGAAGGTGGGTGCACCACCCAGCGAACAGGTCCTAAGAGCTAGCTGTTTATCACGTACCCTGGAAAGTTGATCCAGAGTAGACGCTTAGACAGAGCTTTTGCAACTTTTCATCTCCTGCCATTGAGATCCAAACCTTTTTCACTCCAGCCGCGCCCTCAGTCTGCTGGTTGCCACCTAAGGTCCTGCCAAATTGTCCAGGATCCTTTGAAGTGCTGTGACAGAACCTTTAAACGGCACCTCTCCCCAAGATGACGAAGAGAGTGACTAGCGGTTAAGTGGTCTCCAGTCACACAAGAGTACACACACACACACACACACACACTCCTGCACTACAGTGGGCAAGAGATAGAGAAGACTTTTCTCCTGACCCCTAGATCGTTATCTGCAAGACAGAAAAGACCAGAAAGATTGGCTGGTGCTAGAATGTCACATTTCTCCTAGGCAACGTCGACACCTGTAGGGCTGAATTGAGATATGTACTGAGGAATTTCCAGCTCTAAACGTCTATTAATTTGTCAACTATTCCATAGGAAGATTTGCTGCGGGAGTGGTGGCAAAATATACATAAATTTACTATTTCACCATTTTAGGTGTACAGTTCAGTGCCATTAAGCATATTCATGTGGCCATGTGCTTGTTTTTTAATCATTAATTAAAATATCAAGGAGATCTGAGTACAGAAATGTGCCCGAGTAGTAGGCAACTACTGCAGGAAATTAAGTTTGTTTCTTTGATGGAAAACAGGCCATCCAGGACCACCACCAACAAACCAGATTGACTTTTCCAGAAATGATTTCATAAATACAATGATTGTTTAGCAGTCATACACACACAGCTAGTGTACACAGGCCATTTGGGAAGAGTAATCGATCACACCTAGGTAGAAAACAGAATTTTTCTGAATTGATTCTCTCAACTGTTTATGTATATATACTTTGTGTGTCAGAACCTTAAAGGGACACACTGCTTTTATAATAATAAATGCTGCTGAAATTCACTTTCCAGCCCTTTTCTTGCATGGTCTTTAGCCACATCACAGTCTATACTCTTTAGTTAGGACTGCAGCTGGTTCTCTGCTAGCCTTTCCAACCTGTCCGTCCTATCAGTCTCCTAATAATGAACAAAACAGAGTCACTCATATTTACTTGCTTACTCATGGATAGGTCCCATCCATGGCACTCACTTTCCTGCCTTTGTAACTTACCTCTTAGCAACATCTCGAATGCCAAGTGTTTTTTCTCCCCATCCCTGTATTTCTAAATCCTACCTACCCTTCAAGCCCTCATCTTCAATGCACTGCATAGCACTTCTCTGCACACTTTGATGACACACTTAATATTTATTGCTCCATATTATAGTTACTTAAAGAAATCACTATTCTGCCCTACAAATTCCTTAAGGAATACATATCTTGGGAATTTTCAAATTGTATATTTCATTCTTTAATTCAGTTTGTATGTCAGGATAAAAATCTGACATATTAACTGAGGTACCTCACCCTCCAGCTCTGTACACAGACATATATTTCCATGTCCTCTACCCCTGGTGTTATACTCTTCCCAAACAGCTAGGGCATTTCCTTCCCTGCCTCAGGGAGAAAGAAGAAGCAAGTCTCGGATGTTTGTTTAACAGATATTTGAAGCTCATGGTGTGACAGTAGTCTTATAAATCAAAGGTTTGGGTTTGGAATAGCTCTTTAGGAGCTGAAAGAAAAAAAAGAAATTAGACCACAATGTATAAATCAGCTTCACTGTAAAAGCAAACAACTCCCAAATCCCAATGGCTAATTGCCACAAAGGTTTATTTCTTGCTTGTATTAATAACATGCTGTGGATCAACTCCCTAGGTCTTCTTGTTCCAGGCCCCAGGCTGAAGAAGCAGTCCCTATATGGGACTTGGCAATTCTCATGACATGTGGGGAAAACCTGAGAGATGGCAGAAACTCATGAGGTTTCTTAAAGCTGCTGCTTCAGCATGTCATGACATGTCTACTCAAATCCTATTGGCCAAAATTTTTCATATAGTCAAACTCCAAGTCAGTGGAGAAGAAGTCTACAGCTTCTATAGGTAAATCACATATCAATGAGCATGGGTTCTAATCTTACAGACCAGTGGTGGGTGGTGGTTAATTATAAACAATAATGCAAACTGCCACAAGCACAGGGGAACCATTTTCCTCATCCTAGAGGTTTTGGTATCATCAAGAAGGGATTTATACCTCCCACTCATAGTCAAGATTAGCTTAGAAGAAACTATGGAGTTAGAAATAACAGAACCCCCAGATATATTTCTCAGATTGGAAGACAAAGGAGATCTGAGTTCTATTGCTAGGGCAGAAATCTGAAAAACGACTAAGGTCCTGGTGTTTCTCTTTGATAAGCCAACAGAGAGCAGCATGTTAGCATGAAGTATTGGGGTATGGAGAGCCAGAGAAACGCCCCAGCACCTGTTCTGTAGTATCTATGGCATTAAAGACCATTCAAAGGGGCTAAGAGAGGACTATAAAGGATGGAATGGCTTAGAGGTCAAAACAAAGAAGGACAGAGCTAAGTGCATAGATCAGTGATCCAAAATCAATAGAAAGGTGGACATCAGTTTCTGATGTAAAGCCAAGGGTGTTTGCATCTGAGAACCAGGGATCTACCCTTGCCACCTGCCTCCACAGCCCACCCCAAAGAATTTAGTGGCTACCCAGAGAACAAGGGGACGTCAGATCATTATAAAGAGATTACATTTTAACCAGAAATGATTTGGGGTCAGGAGAGATTTTTAGGTAACAGAAGTGCATGTGGAATTGGCCAAATTAAGTTTTCTTGCCTTAGGAAGAATTAGATTTTGACATTGTGGCTAATTTCAATTATCTTTTTAAAATATTTTGCACTCTTGAGTTTTATGACCTGATTTAACATAACTAGTATATTTGTATCACCATGGTTGATTAGATAAATGGATGAATGAATGAATGAATGAATGAGATATCTCTGTTTCCTCCCCTCTATAACAGGGATTATAGTGCCTTACAGTTACACTTCATAGGAATGTTGTCTCCTTGATGTAACTATTATGTGGGAAACTCTCTGAATTTATCAGAAGGAAACACCCATATTGAAATAAGGATAATCATTTTTCATTATGTTAGATCCCATACTGAGAAAATCTATATTTTGCATGAGTTTATTTACCAAGGAGATGGTTCCAACACACTTTTGGTGTCATGGCTTGAGCCTCTGGGAAATCTAAGCCAGGAGTCTTTATGCTATTCCCAAAATCAGAAAAAAAAAAAATGGGGAAATACTCATTCTTTTTCATGTACCAATGCAATTTGTCAGATCAGATCCTCTTTGGAATGTAAATTTCCATCATTCTTTGAAACTGCCTCCTTTACTCTCATGCCCAGGCCATGACACATTATATCTTCCAGATCACCTTTATTCTTTAAATCATAGAGAAAGTCTCCAAAATTATTTGTCTCTCACACTAACTACTGCTTTTTCAACACAGTCCTTCCTTTCTAATCAAAGAAGTACAACAAAAATCAAGCAAAATAATCTCTCAGGCATTTTACTAGCATTTTAACATTTTTTATATTTTTTTATTTTTTTTCAGTGTTCCAAGGTTCATCGTTTATGCACCACACCCAGTGCTCCATGCAATACGTGCCCTCCTTAATACCACCACGAGGCTCACCCAACCCCCTATCCCCCCACACCTTAATATTTTTTACTTAAAGATGAAGTGTGAAGAAAGAGTAGGAAAATGTTGATAGCCCCGATATGAAATTTTAACCTCCCTAAATTCCCCTGATTAAAAAACTCTGTAGACAACGACTACCAGAAAGTATCTGCACAGCCCCAAATATGAGTGATGATAGGACAGACCACCAAGAGCTACAGAGCTGTGTGGTTTCAGCAAGAGACAGCAGAGGGAAACAGCAGGGACGTGGGAAAGTCTGAGCATACTAAACTAGCCAATAGGGACTCACTGCTAAGCTCAGTGGGCCAATCTGAGGACAGCAGCTGAAACTGAAAGGAGCCCCACCCAGTCCAGGAGCAGATGCCTGGAATGGGTACTTTTGAGTTCTGAAGGGAATGGAGCACTTTGAGGCCCATCAGCTCTCAGAGCTAACTAACACTAACTCCATTCCCAAACTGAAGAGAAAGTGCTGGGAAAATGCAAATAGTGCAGATTAGAGAAAGAGGAAAGAGATGATCCAGAATTGAAGAGAGGAAAGAGCCAGGAGATCTCAGAAAGTAAACCAGGAGCCTGGTGAACATAACATAAAGAAAAGAAAAGAAAAGAATGAGCTTTAAAGCCTGAAGTTGAAAAGGTCTCTTAACCCACCCATCCTTCAGCTCCAGATCAAACTTATAGATTGAGTCCCAAACTAGCAGGGCATAACAGAGGGCAGAGAAACATCTCTCATCTCTCATCTCATGATAATCTCATAAGCATTATGGGATGCACTCAACAAAATCCAGACATAAGACAAATGACCTGATTTCTTCAAGATTAAATTACACGCAAAACAGGGATGGGGAAAGGAGGGGGGAGGGATATTTTTAAAGTCTTTAACCTGCAGATTAACATTTCCCTCCAGAAGGAAGAAATCTCTATAGAACCAGGAGCAACAAGGGCAAGAGAAGACTGATACTCAGCTCAAGCAGTCAGGAAGAGAGAAAGCAAATTCTTCTTCCCCCACCTTTTTGTTATATTCAGTCCTCAATAGATTGGGTAATGCCCACCCACATTTCGGGAGTTGGGGCAATTCACTTTACTCAGTCTACTGACTCGAATGATAATATCTTCCAGAAACACCCTCGAGATACCCTGAAATAATGTTTTGTTTTGTTTTGTTTTTTAAGATTTTATTTATTTATTTATTTATTTGACACACAGAGAGAGAATACAAAGAGGTTAAGCATTAGGCAGAGGGAAAGGGAGAAGCAGAATCCCTGCTGAGCAGGAAGCACAACATGGGGCTCCATCCCAGGACCCTGGGATCATGACCTGAGTCCAAGGCAGATGCTTAACCGATAATGTTTTAACCAGATAGGTAGACATCTCATGATCCAGCCAAGTCAACACATAAAATTAATAATCACACCATGTGATATAATGAATGCTGTTTTAAATTGTTAAATTGGTTAATTTGTTAAGCAAAGATAACCAATATAGACCTGTTCCCTTTTAAGAATTTTGTAAAAAAATATATATGTAAATGTAATATGTAAAATGTAATATGTAAATGTATATTTATATAACATATGTGTCATATATATATGTATATATACAGACAGACACACACACCCTCTTTTTTGGTGTTGTTTTCTTGCCTATTCTTTGCTGTTTATACTTCCTGACTAGTGTTAGAATCACATTGTCAAATTAAAAAAAAAACAAAAACCATTGGGATTTTAATCCAAATTGCATCAAACTATGAATTAATTAGTTAATTAATTTAAGGAGAAGTTAAAATTTTACATCATTCTCTTCCTAGCCATTCTACAATGATTCAAGGCTTGTATGCCCTTCACTAAGATCTTGTGATTTTTTTTATTATAGGTACATTATTTTATGTATTATTACAATTATTGAAATAAGTAAAATATACATTTTGTTTTACTGAATGAAATCTATTTTCTCTTTTTTTTTAATTTTATTTATTTATTTGACAGAGAGAAAGAGAGCATAAGCAGGCAGAGTAGCAGGCAGAGGGACAGGGAGAAGCAGGCTCCCTGCTGAGTAGGGAGCCTGACATGGGGCTCGATCCCAGGACCCTGGGATCATGACCTGGGCCGGAGGCAGTTGCTTAATCATCTGAGCCACCCAGGCACCCCTAAGTCTATTTTCTTTTAAGTAATTATTGCTGGCATGTGGAAAAATTACCAAAGACTTGCATTATACTCAAGTATTTAAGTAACTTTATTATCTGCTTGTGCTATCACTGGAGTTGAACATCCTGCCCTGTGGGCAGATTTATCAATATACAAGACAGAAAAATGAATACTTTAAATATCATGGCAATCATATTTCTTTTCTGTGTCCTGTGAATTTTAAGATTACCACATTTAGTTCTTAAGGTCTACAAGCAGCAGAAATAATGACTACTTTTCTAAAAACTCCATATTTCTTCCCTGGCCTAATATCCTTCTCCTTTCACAATCTACAAAACTTACCATGTCAATTCTAAAAAATACTAGAGTTAACTTTTGTTTTAAAAATACTTCCTACACTGTTGGTGGGAATGCAAGCTGGTACAGCCACTCTGGAAAACAGCATGAAGTTTCCTCAAAATGTTGAAAATAGATCTACCCTATGACCCAGCAATCACATTACTGAGTATTTACCCTGAAGATACAGATGTAGTGATCCAAAGAGGCACATGCACCCAAATGTTTACAGCAGCAATGTCCATGATAGCCAAACTACGGAAAGAACCTATATGTCCATCTACAAAGGAGATGGACAAAGAAGATGTGGAATATAAATATATATATATATAAATATATATATATATATATACATAAATATATATATATATATACACACACACACACACACACATACATACAATGGAATACTATGCAGCCATCAAAAGAAATGAAATCTTGCCATTTGCAATGACGTGGATGGAACTAGAGGGTATTATGCTAAGCAAAATAAGTCAATCAGAGAAAGACAATTATATTATCTCTCTGATATGAGAAATTTCAGAGGCAGGGTGGGGGGTTGTAGGGGTAGGAGGGAAAAATTGAAACAAGATGAGATCGGGAGGAGACAAACCATAAGATACTCCTAATCTCACAGAACAAACAGGGTTGCTGGGGGGTGAGGGGGTAGGGATAGGGTGGCTGGGTTATGGACACTGGGGAGGGTATGTGCTATGGTGAGTGGTATGAAATGTGTAAGCCTGATGATTCACAGACCTGTACCCCTGGGGCAAATAATACATTATATGTTAATAAAAAATTTTTTAAATAAAAATCAATAAAAAATAAAATATTACCCCATGCTCTAGATCACCTTTATTATTCTTGAGCATTCCATTGTTCAAATGAAATCCAGTGTATTTTCTGTTTTACTGTTGGTTATTTTAGTGTGTCTAGCTTTTGAATATTAACATTGCTACTATGAAAAAAAGAAAAAATAAATAAATAAAAATAAAAATACCTCCCTAGGGACACCTGCTTAAGCATCTGCCTTCAGCTCAGTTCATGATCCCAGGATCCTGGAATTGAATCCTGCATCAGGCTCCCTACTCAGCGGAGAGTCTGCTTCTACATCTCCCTCTGCCTACTGCTTCCCCTGCTTGTGCCCTCATGTGTGCGTGCTTGCTCTCTCTCTCTCTCTCTCTCTGTCAAATAAATAAATAAAATATTTTAATTAATTAATTAATTAAAATGCCTTTCTTATTCAGACCAGTTAGTCTCCATCTGTTTCTTTGTCACTGACATCACTAATATGATCTCAATTTTGCACACCAGTTATGAAAAAGCCAAACCATACTTTTTCCTGATCCTTCACCCTTTCAGCCACTATTCTGTTTGGGAAAAATCATTGTGCATCCACATATTCCTATCCATACCATTTTGTGTATATGCTTATCAATGATATCCAAAGTGGCAAGAATGATAAATTTATTTAACATTGGAAAGGAAGAGCCTATGGGAAATAAGAGCCTACCATGTCAGGCCCTGTACTGGTGGCTTTATGATTCTTAAACAACTCCAGTGAGGTAGGTATTCATTTATCCATTTTATAGATGAGGAAAATGATTCTGAAACCATGGGTTCTAGTTCAAGGTTTTTCAGCCTAGATCTCTTGGACCCCAAAGAGGTTTCCACTCAATCAGAGCTCCTCAAACTCTAAATATTCACACAAGTCACGTGAAGCTCTTGTTCAAATGCAGATAAGTTTCTGTGGGTCTGAGATAAGGATTGAGATTCTACATTTCCAACAAGTTCCCAGGTGATGCCAACACTGGTAGTCTCTATATCACACTTTGAGTAGCAAAGCATATTGCACAGAATTTAAGACAATCTGACACATTGGAAGGAGCACAGGCTTTGGAATTTGATCATCTAAATTCAAATTCTAATGCAGTTACTTAGCAGCCTTCTAACCTAGCATAGATTCTTTGTGAACCTCAGTTCATTAGTATGAAATACGGAGGAAAATTAGGCCTGCTTCACAGTATTGTCAGGATAAAAAGATAATGTATGTCCACCATGTGACACATAACAGAGGCTTCTCCTTGATTTGCCTCTTCTTGGGAACTTAGAATATCGCTGTAAATTTATAGCTGTTCAATACGTGTACTTCTTGGTGGCAGTGACAGAAAACAACTAAAAGTGATTTGGGCAGAAGGAATGGAAGGATATTGGGGATTTCCTTGTAGCCCAACTATGAGAAAGGCAGCTGGACTCCTGGAACCAAGGACTCAGATGCTGCTGGGAATCTCTCTCAGGGATCTGTTTGTCTCCTAGTGCAAATACGATTCGCACTGTCCCACTGCAGTCTTGTTTCTCACCAGTAGGAGACTTGGATGCCAATAGTTCCCAAACATTACAGCTTAAGGTTTCCACCATCAGAGAAGACTGAATCTAGGCTCTATCTTTCTGGTCCAAATTTTAAAACCCTTGAAACAGAATTTTCTTGTCCACCCTTTAATCCAGCATCACTGGTCTGAAGGGCAGGGGCTCAGAGAAAAGGGTATTGCTAGTGAAGTACCAGCTACTTCATTGAGTCAATTGGTGATGACTACAGTGAAAAACCTTAGTGCCAAAGGAAAGAATTGGAAGAAACCTCAGTGCTTGTCCTGGTTGTGACACTAGTTTTCTAAGTGACTGTGGGTGAATCACTTGATTCATCGTCTTCCTTATTTGCATAATAAGTGCTTTGGATTAGAGATTTGAGCTCATATCCAAATATGAAATTTTATGAGTCTATACATATATGTGATAAAAATATGTAATTCCCTCCAGTTTAACTGTTAGCTTTTTAGGGAAAAAAAAAATCTCTCAAATGGCACCATCTTCCGTTAGTATTTTCCAAGCAATTAAAGAATGGCAGGCACACCTGATGAGGTCCCAGTGCTATGACCACTATGAGGTCATAGTGCTATGAAGGGAATTTGCCTTTTAAAAAAGTGACTAGTGGGGCACTTGGATGGCTCAGTCCTTAAGCATCTGCCTTCCGCTCAGGTCATGATCCTGGGGTTCTGGGATTGAATCCTGTATCAGGCTCCCCAGTCAATGAGGAGCCTGTTTCTCCCTCTCCTACTCCCCCTGCTTGTATTCCTTCTCTCACTGTGTCAAATAAATGAAAATCTTAACCAACTGAGCCACCCAGGCGTCCCTCAAATAAATGAAAATCTTAAAAAATAAAAAGTGATAGAGAATGCATAACAGAAGAAACCTGAGAAAAGGCTCAGTAGGGAAGTTATTTCTAAGAAGGTAATACTTGAACAGAAGCCTGAATAAGCAGAAGTCTTTCACCCAAAGATTTAAAAGAAAAACATTAGATGTTCCTTAGGCAGGAATTAGTATGGTTTGGTAGAGAAATAGAAAAAAGTTCAATATGAATTAAAA